>JAVIAB010000024.1:70501366-70786366 GCA_032433765.1 Megaustenia siamemsis | reverse complement strand
AACTATTTACTTTTGTCACATTCTCACTTTCTGAAACATTTATTTTTGCCACATTCTCACTTGCTGAACCATTTATTTTTGTCACATTCTCACTTTCTAAACTATTTATTTTTGTCACATTCTCACTTTCTGAACCATTTATTTTTGTCACATTCTCACTTTCTGAACTATTTATTTTCGTCACATTCTCACTTTTTGAACTATTTATTTTTGTCACATTCTCACTTTCTGAACTATTTATTTTTGTCACATTCTCACTTTCTGAACCATTTATTTTTGTCACATTCTCACTTTCTGAACTATTTATTTTTGTCACATTCTCACTTTCTGAACCATTTATTTTTGTCACATTCTCACTTTCTGAACTATTAATTGTTGTCACATTCTCACTTTCTGAACTATTTACTTTTGTCACATTCTCACTTTCTGAACTATTTATTTTTGTCACATTCTCACTTTCTGAACTATTAATTTTTGTCACATTCTCACTTTCTGAACTAGTCCATTTTGTCACATTTTAACAAAATCAACATAACTCTCACATGTTGCTGAATCTATAACAACAACATAACACTCACAGGTTGCTGAATCTATAACAATAACATAACACTCACAGGTTGCTGAATCTATAACAACAACATAACACTCACAGGTTGCTGAATCTATAACAGCAACATAACACTCACAGGTTTCTGAATCTATAACAACAACATAACACTCACAGGTTGCTGAATTTATAACAGCAACATAACCCTCACAGGTTTCTGAATCTATAACAACAACATAACACTCACAGGTTTCTGAATCTATAACAACAACATAACACTCACAGGTTGCTGAATCTATAACAACAACATAACACTCACAGGTTTCTGAATCTATAACAACAACATAACACTCACAGGTTTCTGAATCTATAACAACAACATAACACTCACAGGTTGCTGAATCTATAACAACAACATAACACTCACAGGTTGCTGAATCTATAACAACAACATAACACTCACAGGTTTCTGAATCTATAACAACAACATAACACTCACAGGTTGCTGAATCTACAACAACAACATAGCACTCAGTAGTTGTTGAATCTATAACAACAACATAACACTCACAGGTTGCTGAATCTATAACAACAACATAACACTCACAGGTTGCTGAATCTATAACAACAACATAACCCTCACAGGTTACTGAATCTATAACAACAACATAACCCTCACAGGTTGCTGAATCTATAACAACAACATAACACTCACAGGTTGTTGAATCTATAACAACAACATAACACTCACAGGTTGCTGAATCTATAACAGCAGCAACATAACCCTCACAGGTTGCTGAATCTATAACAACAACAACATAACCCTCACAGGTTGCTGAATCTATAACGACAACAATAATAACAACAACAACAAGAATAACAATAACAACATAGCCCACATCGAGATATGCACACACATATAAAATATCGAATATAAGGATCTTATCGTCGACACCATAATGGACTGAGCTGTGTGGAGTTGTCACTAGCCTTGAACTGACGAACGCTATCTTCAAGCGTTTCTAATATTTCAGTCGGAATGTGTAGACATAAGAAGAGGAACTATATAATACAACGCCGGACCACGTCAGTGATGCTGCAGAAAGCATGTAACATGAACATTAAAAAAAGGTTCCCTCCACGCCTTGCTAGGCGAATGGGGAATACAGTGTTAGTGACCAGATTTTTCTAAGACATTGGCACATTTTTGGATGATGTGGTCGATATCACACCAGGCCGCCTTTACTTCCCATAAAAATATCTGGTACCAATTTTTAGAGGCCGGAAAGTGAACATAGAAAGATATAAATCAGCTAAACTATTGGGGGCAGGAAAATGGGGGGGGGGGTGGTGTGGGAGGGAAGACAAGTCTTGTTCATTTTTGGGTTTATCTGCTTGATACATGTACCATTGTATGTTCATTTTACATGCAATTAATGTCAGTCGCACTTTTGTTTTTATGTGGTTATCTACCTTTTACAGTACAGCTCTTCCTGATATTAGGGTGTGCCTAACAACCATTTGCGTTGATATTTTTTTTTCCCGTTCGACAGCTTTCACCTCTAGCAAAATCCCTAGAGACTAGCAACTGAATTTTACGGGTTAATCCGTTTTTTTCTTGGCAGCCGTGTGCACGGGGGTCCCTCGCCGCACAGGCAGTAACTCCATCTTTGGAGGTACTCATATTTTGTCGGTCAAATGAGTAATTTGAGTTTAGAGTTGAGAACAACTGTGGAGATACAAACAACATACGGAGAACTCATCTAACCAACCTAGTCAGAAGTCACTACGTCAACAGCAGCTGCACAGTCAGAACAGCAACAGGTTACACAGACCACTTCGAAGTTAGATCAGGTGTGAGACAGGGATGCGTACTATCCACCCTGCTGTTTATTACATACATGGACTATATGTGTAAGTTATCAAAAGCATCAGAGATAGAGGAGATCAACGAGCTTCTATCTGTAGATGATCAGGCACTAATACATGAAACAATAGAAAACCTACAAGTCCATTTAAATGGACTCGCCAGCACAGACACAAAATAGAAAATGAAAATCAACATCAACAAAACAGAAGTCATGAATATCGCAAAAGAGTAACAGAACATCAACATAACTATAGAAGGCAGACAACCTGAACAAGTAAAGGAATTTAAATACCTAGGAAGTCTAGTGGCAAACGACAATTCACAAACAGCAGAAACAGACTCAAGATGCAACAAAGCTTGTCAAATCATCGGACAGCTATCACCACTATTGTCCAACAAGCAAATAACTCTAGAGGCAAAAAGGGCACTCCATAATACAATCTTCATCCCAACGTTGTGCTACCAATGCCAGTACTGGGCCCTGTATGTAAGAACAGTAGGAAAATAACCTCTGCGGAGATAAATGTGTTAGACGAATAATAGAAAACAGCCTGAGAGATAAGATCAGAAATGAAGAACTGAGAAAAAGGTTAGGAATAACCCCCGCAAGAATATATAAAGAAACATAAGATAAAATAGTTTGGACACGTGACAAGGCAGAGTGACATAAACACAACACAACGAGGCTTCAATAAAGGTTGCGAAAACACCAGACCCAAGGGCCGACCACGAAAAAAGATGGAATGTCGGAATATTAGAAACACTAAGAAAACATAACAGCAGCAGTGGCGAACAGAAGAACGAAGATTATATCTCCCCTGGACGCTGAAAGGCAAAAGAGGAAGGGAAGAAGTAGAAAAAAAAGAAGAATGAGTAACTGACGTTTGTTTCAAGCCGGACCTCACTGCTGAGAGAAATCAGAAATAAAAATCTAAACTGGTGCAGCCGGTGTTTGAACTCACAACCTCTCTGTCCCGAGACTGGCACCTCCCCCCCCCCCCCGATATCAACCAGTCCCCGGTGATCTTATCGGCACGAGACACGTTCTGTAGCTTCTATAATGGCAACAAGTCATGTTAGTTTGATAAGCGGGTCCAATGAAACAATTATTCTTTCTCTAGTACCAGGATTCTCTCTCTCTCTCTCTCTCTCTCTCTCTCTCTCTCTCTCTCTCTGCGATCAGGACTCAATCAGAGTAGTACTCTAGACTCTCACACGAAGACAGCTTTAAGCCTGTTAGATCCACTCCGCTTGAATACCTGTTAAAACGTTGCACTGTGTTCTGCGCCAGTCTCCCAGTGCATCCGATTTCAGCCAGCATTTTGTTCAGGTTTGCTTTCCTTAGCCTTTGATTGTCCCCAATCTTCCTGCAAGGCAGCAGATGATCTTTTCTGTAGGGGGATTCTGCCCTTAGATGGTCGGCCCTCTCAGGTTTACGAGCACCATCTGTCCGAGTCACTAGAGGTGACTAGTTACTGAATTACCACATGGTATCAAAGTGGCAATGTATGCAGATGACTTGGTAATGTGGTGCACAGAGGAGTATGCAACAGTGGCCTCCAAATTGTTACAAAGAGCTATGAATGCACTGAATTCATGGACAAATAGATGGTGTATCAGCATCAATACAGACAAATGCAGTACTACACTTTTCACTCTTTCCCCAAAACAAAAAGCAGGAGCCATCTATATAAACAATGAGCCTGTGAAAGAAGACATACAGGCTACGTATCTCGGAGTTACATTTGATAACAAACTATCTTGGAAACAGCAGATAAATAAGGCAACCCAAAAGCAAGGAGAAAATTGGCTATTCTAAGAAAGCTGTGTGGAACTACGTGGGGTGCGAGTGGGGAAATACTCAGTAAAGTTTACCAACAGAGTATACGCCCACATTTAGAATATGGATCATCTGCATGGTGTTCAGCATCAAACACCACACTTCAAGAACTGGATAAAGTACAAAACCAGGCACTTAGGGTCATCACAGGAGCAATGAAATCAACACCAATATTAAAGATTGAGAAATTGTGGAGGATACCAGCACTGAGAGAACGAAGGGACACAAAGGTGCTGATACAGGCAGAAAAATTTGCTTGCATGCCGAGACATCCAATGAAGGACCGATTCCAAAATCTTGCATTGGGACGACTTAAGAGAAGCAGTTTTATCCACCAAGCCAAGCGTATTAGTAGACAAACACCAGACATGCCAAGAGCTGTTAACCCCCTACTGCCCATACCAGAACAGACTCCCTGGACAGAGAATCAGGATTATCAGTTCAAATACGGACAGAAGTGAAAGGAATAGTTGATAAAGAGGAACAGAATAGTCTACAGCGAAAACAATAACTCTCAGTTTCCTGGATGAAGAATACCCACAAGACCTATGGATTCGTGTGTATACAGATGGATCAGCACAGAATGCAGTAAAAAATGGGGAGCAGGTGCATATATAGAATACCCAAATAACACTAGGGATATGAATAAAATAGCAACAGGGAAATATTGTCACAATTATGATGCAGAAATACAAGCAATAAAGTTAGCAATAGAAAAACTGCTGAACATTAATCTTAGCCCGCAGCCTGTAGTGTTTTTGACAGATGCAAGATCAGTACTCCAGGCACTACAATCCAGAAAATTACCACATTTGCAGACCTTATTGACTGAACTCTGCAAGCACCACAGGGTTGCCCTGCAGTGGATCCCATCTCACTGTGGAATACCAGAAATGAGAAAGCAGATCAGTTGGCAAAGGAAGGTTCAACAGGCACACAACTAGATACACCTGTTACATACCATCATAAGAAACAGATAATCAAATCAATCAGAGGACCACAAGCCCCAAATCAGGATGCCTTTTATAATATGAATAGATATGAACAAGTTATCATTATACGTCTCAGAACAGGACACAATCGACTCCATAGTCACATGTATACAAAATTCAAGATCGGCACCTCAACTACTTGTACATGTGGACAGGCGCCCCAGACTGCTGAACACATACTTCAAGACTGTACTGAATATAGTAGACTGAGGAAAATCCATTGGCCCATAGATACAACACTACAGACAAAACTATATGGGCCACTGCAAGAATTACAAAAGACAGTAACATTTATACAGGAAACGACATTGCAGATATAGACAATGCTTCAGGCGAACGAAAGATAGATAGACTAGAGGTGACTAACACAAACACGCGACTTGGAATATGAGGAAAGTGCAACAAGGAACACTTTTCATGCATTGCCTTCAATTGTTCCAGCCGACTATCCCCATATACCGGTAATTCACGTCCTCTTGAAAATGTTGATCGTCGTAGCACTTGATGATGTTAGGCCATCGTTGTTGACTCCAATTCCGAACATAGAGACACACAGTTAGTCGTCAAATTATCCCCGTCGCACATCAAACAGCAGACCGTAAGATTAGCGCACGGTCGGTCTAGGGAACCATAACGATGACGGTCTAGACGGTGGAAGGTCTCATTCACAACACTTGATTTGTCAAAATCGGACTGTTGTCGGCCTACGACCTCGCTTTAGCGGCACAGATGTATCAAGCATATCATCATTTTGACTTTAACGCAGAAAAGTGCCACGAAGAACCGAAATTAATCAGACCCTAGTTGCACTTTCTGCAGCGATCAAGAGGACGTGGACTAGATCCGCTATCTTGGAGACGGAAGTCCGTACCAGGATTAACACTGACTTAAAATAAGCTTGCAACAAAACGAACATTCCACCCATTGATATAAAGAGGGGGGTAAGACAGGGATGAATCTTATCACCTAGCTAGTTCAATCTATCATCATCATCATCAAGTACCGGGCCTGCTGGTGTAGGTGATCATGTCTCTCCACAATTTTCGATCTCGACAGTTATTTATCATTTCTGTTGTTGACCTTCTGCCAAGCCATTCTCTTAAGCTGTCTGACATTTTTCTTTTTGCTTCCCTCTATCTCTACGTCCCTCAATTTTCTCAGTTGTTTACTATATATTCCAGTTGTTCTTTTGTCATTTTTTTGGCAAAAAAATGATGATTGTTTCTTCCTAATATTGGAAATTAGCTCTCTTTTTGCTTTGACCTCTTTCAGAACATTTTCATTACTTTCTTAGCTGCCCATGGTACTCTCAACATTCTTCTGTAAAACCACATTTCTACAGACTCCAATTCAATGTTCAATCTATATACTGAGCACATCTTTAAAAACATTACAGAGATACGACTAATATGTAATGTATACCGGGAACAAACAGCAATAATAAATACAAAAAAGAGAACTCTACACCCATTCATATAAAAAGAGGTGTAAGACAGGGATGCATCCTATCACCAAGCTTGTTCAATCTATACACTGAGCAAATCTTTAAAAACATTACAGAGATACCAGGCCTAAACATTAATGGGAAGATAAATAATAACCTAAGATATGCTGATGATACTGTACTACTAGCAGAAAATCCTAAAGATATACACCAATTACTAAATGAAATAAACATGACAAGCAAAAAATATTGATTAGAAGTGAATATTAAAAAGACTAAAACTATGATCACAAACAGATAATACCCCCCCCCCCCTCTCTCTCTCTCCTTTCTCCTCCTCCACCCCCCCCCCCCCCAAGCTGTTAACAACCAATCTGATAAAGTTCATTAGCTGGAATGACTCTTTTCTCGTTACAAGGGCAACAACAAGTATGATTGTCTCGTTAATCCCGAAAGGAAAAATACTTTTTTTTAAATTTGCTTAGGCCTCTTTTTTAGAACGTTCTCGGTATGTGCCCGTGATGAATACTATGTGAGTAATGAATACTAGAGAGAAACTGCAACTCGAAATGTCCACTACAACACTGCTAGCTCAATACATCACGTGATGTCTCGAAGTGGCAGTCTCATTACGTTCGCAAGTTTATTGACATAATTCTCTAGTTCACAAGCTCATCCGTTCACTAATGCATGTCCAAACTCAACAACATTTCTCTCAGAAACTATCAGGCAGAATGCCGTCATTTTTGGCATGCAGTCTTAGATTTCCCTTGACCGTAAGAATTTATAAATGTTAAATTAAAATGAAAATTAAATTTTGCAAATATGAGAATCTCTTATATAAATTGTGTGCAAAAACAAATAGTATGTAAAAAACATGAGATTTCTCTTATATAAATTGTGTGCAAAAACAAATAGTATGTAAAAAACATGAGATTTTACAGTGCAACACATCGCACATTACAATGTCACGGTGACTGGCTCTACTTTATATTCTGGTAAAGTCAACGCCGTATTATCCCCATGCACATTGAGACTACGTAATTGTTTTATTTCACTTAAAATTTCAGAGTGTCAATTATTTAACGGGTGAGGAGATTGACTGTAAAACATTAAATTATCTGTCCTTAAAGCCTTTTGTGTTTTTACCCTATTTAAGTTATATATAACCTTGTTACGCTATATATATTTTTCATACGCTATTTAAGTAAAATCCTACATTAGTTCAATTTATTAATTGACAACAGAAATATTGTTTCAAGGTCCGGGGAAATATAAGACTGCAAGCCAAATTTGACAGTAATACACAAAATAGTTTCAGAGAAAACTGATTTTGAGTTTGAGCAACAATTTCTGGACGGAATATAGATAATTATCTTACTAGAACGTATCTCAGTGCACTGAAGAACTGGTTAAGGCCGTCTAGAAATCAGACTATATTAAGGATTGCGTAACAAGGTGGTTAGGGCATACGGGCACATGAAGTTATGAAAAGATGGATTGTGTAACAAGGTTGTTGGGAAATAAGGATACGTGAAGTAATGAAAAGCTGAATTGTGTAACAAGGTTGTTGGGAAATAAGGACACGTGAAGTAATGAAAAGATGAATTGTGTAACAAGGTTGTTGGGAAATAAGGGCACGTGAAGTAATGAAAAGATGGATTGTGTAACAAGATTGTTGGGAAATAAGGACACGTGAAGTAATGAAAAGCTGAATTGTGTAACAAGGTTGTTGGGAAATAAGGACACGTGAAGTAATGAAAAGATGGATTGTGTAACAAGATTGTTGGGAAATAAGGGCACGTGAAGTAATGAAAAGCTGAATTGTGTAACAAGGTTGTTGGGAAATAAGGACGCGTGAAGTAATGAAAAGATGGATTGTGTAACAAGGTTGTTGGGAAATAAGGACACGTGAAGTAATGAAAAGCTGAATTGTGTAACAAGGTTGTTGGGAAATATTAGGCCACGTGAAGTAATGAAAAGCTGAATTGTGTAACAAGGTTGTTGGGAAATAAGGGCACGTGAAGTAATGAAAATGTGAATTGTGTAACAATGTTGTTGGGAAATAAGGGCACGTGAAGTAATGAAAATGTGAATTGTGTAACAATGTTGTTGGGAAATAAGGGCACGTGGAGTAATGAAAAGATTAATTGTGTAACAATGTTGTTGTGAAATAAGGACACGTGAAGTAATGAAAATGTGAATTGTGTAACAATGTTGTTGGGAAATAAGGGCACGTGAAGTAATGAAAAGATGAGTTGTGTAACAATGTTGTCGGGAAATAAGGACACGTGAAGTAATGAAAAGTCTAAATGAGAGACAGCTGTGTGGGGTAAACATCAGCCAAAACACAACACACAATAATTGTTGAGAAGCTAAAAAATTATGCGGTGACCTTTGTCGCAGGCTTTATGCAAAATAACAAAAATGTAGCCTGGTGTAGACATTTTCTAGGACGTAAAAAAAATGGAGAAACCACCGAAAATAGAAGTCGGGAAACGACGTAAATAGGTTGGTTTGTTGTTGGATTATGGTTTAGTCCTTTACTCGAGAGCTGCACGAGGGCTACTCCGTGGATTTCACCTAGCGGGTCTATGAGAAGGTTGACCTTATTGTATGTCAGGGCATCTCTGTACCTGAATCTCCTTGTTAAACACTTCAGGGACTAAGCAACAAGGTAAGTTTTACGTGATTGTTTTTCTAAATCAAAAGTTTGGACTATTTCTCCTGTCATCTCATGATCTCATCCGATATTTTAATGTAACCTTACAGGTGATTCTGCAGAGTTACGACTTTTTAATTTTCATCTTGTACCGTCTCCGCATCGAAGATTGCCTACCATTGGTCACCATTTCACTGTCTCTTGCCTTGAAGGTTCACGCTGTCACCGTTTCTCATATCCATCTCTTAGTGTTTTCCCCTAGTTCTACTACGTTTACCGTGTGTTTTTCCCTTCCAAAAATTACTATCAGTAAGTTATGACATCACATTATGTGTCCAAATTGTTTTCTAATTTGTCCTGCTGTATCATTTTCAGCTATTTAAAACTGTATGTCTTTGTTCTTTTTCTTCTCTACTCAATTCTTCTATACATCTACATCATCGGCTTCATTTTACCTCTTTGTTTTCTTATCTTAAAATGTCTTCATTTTATCTACATTTTGTTTATTTTCTACTTTAGTTAATTTGTGACAGCAATCATCATCATTGAGTGCCGTCTCCGCAACGAAGGTTGGCTACCATGGAGCGCCATTTTGCTCTATCTCTTGCTTTGATGGTGCAGGTTGTCATCGGTTGATTTGTCCATCTTTTGATGTTACTCGTCCATGTTAATCTTGGTCTGCCTCTGCCTCTTTTACCTTGTATTTTCCCCTCCAGGATCACTTTCAGTAGGCTGTTGTGTCTTTTAACATGGCCTAAGAATCGCATTTGTCTTGTTCTAATTGTGTTCAGAAGTTCTCTTTTCATTTTTAGTTGTTTTAAGACTTTGTCATTTGTTTTCTTTTCCTTCCATCCAATTCTACCTATTCTTCTATATATCCACATTTCAAAGGCTTCAATTCTCTGTTCTGTTTTCTTGTCTAATGTCCATGTTTCAGCACCATATAGGAATATTGAGAAGATGTAACATTTTGCTATTCTTAGTTTTAGCTCTGGTGTTATTTGTTTTGATGTTAGTATGTCCTTCATGACATTAAAATTACTTTTTGCCATTCCTATTCTTTTGTTTATTTCAGTTGTACATTTTCCATCACTGGTTATAGTATGTCCAAGGTAGTTATAGTTCTGAACTGTCTCAAGGTCTATTCCTTCAATTTTGATATCCACTTGTGGGTTTGAGTATTTTCTTTGTTATGATCATAGTTTTAGTCTTTTTGATATTCATATCTAGTCCATATTTTTTGCTTGTCGTGTTTATTTCATTAAGTAATTGTTGTAGGTCTTTAGGATTTTCTGCTAGTAGTACAGTATCGTCAGCATATCTTAGGTTATTGATTATGTGACAGCAATGCTTGTAACTTATAAGCAATTACATACATTATTGTCCGACTCCATATAAACAGAAAATATAGTAGAAGCTTTTATAAATATTAAATAACAAACGATAGAGCATAAAGTATTATATACATCACACAAGATAAAGTAAACATTCGGGATAATCGAGAAAGACTGGAAATACTCACAAAAAAGGTGGAGACTACATTGCGTA
The DNA here is from genome assembly GCA_032433765.1 of Megaustenia siamemsis. Taxonomy (NCBI): domain Eukaryota; kingdom Metazoa; phylum Mollusca; class Gastropoda; order Stylommatophora; family Ariophantidae; genus Megaustenia; species Megaustenia siamemsis. Next base: position 70,775,463 of record JAVIAB010000024.1, on the reverse strand, counting down.
ACAAGAAAATAGAAAATCGCACGGGCTAAATACTATAATGAAAGAAAATACTGACGTTAATTTGGATTATAAATAACAAGAAAGCTGTTAGATACATGTACAACAGCAGATTCATATCCGCTGATCTAATGAAATCTGTACGCGTAGTTCTACCAAAGAAACATTGTGAATGAGAGGGTCATTGGACACTAAGTCCTACGAGTCACGTGACTAAGATTTTGTTATGAATCATCATGTGAAGAGTGAGGAGCAATATCAAACAACAGATTAGCGACGAACAGTTTGGATTTATTGAAGGTCAATTTACGAACAACGTCACATACATCACATACATCACATACATCACATACGTCACATACATCATAAAATCATTAGTATTAAGAGTCGTAGAAGTGGATACAGATCTATACTAGTGTTTCACAAAATCACACCAAAACATTTGGCAAAGTAAAACATCAAGAAATAATAAAAAGTGTATGGAGTATAAAAGTTTAAAGCAAGGATCTACAAATAATGAAGTAAAAGGTAAAGGTACGAGACTTAAATCAGCGTCTTAGCATGCCGATTTCTACCCATATGTGCTCGGCTGACAATCCAGAAGTGTTCGGAGACTCCTGTCGAGTGTCGCCTCAAGCATCGTAACTCACGAGCGAGGTGCCATTCCTCACTTTCCCAGTGTGCTACCATGGTACCCATTTATACCAGCGGCTGGGTCAACCGCAGTAGCATTTTGTCCTACATGAGTACAATTCACACTCTTTCCAGCGGGAATCGAACACGGGTTGTCCGAATGTCGGTAGTTAGTAAGGTGGTTTTTTTTCAAACTAGGCTACAGAGGCCCCCAAATAATAGCGAACATGTACTGGCAGTAAAAGACAGCCATGAGAAGTAGAAATCAATTGGGAATGCTTCAACAAACAAAACCAGGTGCCAGGCAGAGACTATCACCCGTTGTATGTAACATATTTAGTGAGGTATGTTACATAAAACCCACAAAGAACATACTCGGAACATCGGTCGGCGGTCGCAATATAAAAATCTCACTTATGCTGACTCATCATCATCATGTGCCATAGTGGTTGGCGCAGGTGATCATGTTCTTCCACAACCTTCTATCCATCGTGCATCGTATCAGTTCTGTTGCCGTGACAACTAGCTATCTAGTATTTTCTCACTTATGCTGACTACGCTGTCTTTATCACAAAGATTTACATAAAACTATTGATATTTCATCGATAGAAAGTAAAGATAAAGACCTTAGCCTCAACAACAATAAGACAGAAGTAAAGGTTGCAAAAAAAGAAAAAAGACACCTAAATTTAAATATCTGGGAACGATATTAACTTCAGATGGTGGAATGGAGCCTAAGGTGCAGGCAAAGGCAGCAATCAAGAGAGTGAGAAAGATATTATGCAAATTATTTTCTTAATGGAAATTTTTTTACAAGTATGTCTATGTGGAAGAAGTCTTAAACTATGGCCGTGAATCATGGACAATAGAACGTCTGACAAGAAAACCGGTGGAGGCTACACAAATGCGGTTTTAGAGAAGAACGATGAAAACACTCTGGACAGCTAACAAGAGAAGTGAAGATGTTCTAAAAGTGGTCAAAACAAAAAGGGATGTCATTTCCATCAGAAGGAAACAATTGCAATCGATGGGCCACGTAATGAAAGGGGGCCACCTAGAGTATGTAGTGACAACTGGAGAATCTGAGGGTACAAGAGATGGAGGAAAACAGAAATAATAGTTTGAAAACAGACAGAATGGTCTGTTAGAAAATGAAGAACACAACTGATAAACAGCTGTAGAGATAGAAAGTTGTGGAGAGACATGATCACTAACGCCAGCAGGCCCTGTACTTGATGAAGATACGATATACGATTCAGTGGTTGCAACAGAGAGAAATCACATATCCCAGCTGGTAATGCCGGGATTTTTTTTTTTCGTTCGCCAGCTTTGACCTCAGACGAAGTCCCCTGAGACTAGGAACTGAATTTTGCGTGTTAATTCATTTTCCCCTGGCAGCCGTGTGCACAGGGGTCCCTCGCCGCACAGGCAGATAACTCCAAATTCGGAGGTACTCATATTTTTTTCCGTCGATGAGTAATTCACGTTTCAAGCCGGGCCTCGCTGTTGAGACCAGGTGTGGTTGCCGCCGAGAGAAATCATAAATAAAAATCCCAACCGGGATTTGAACCCACAACTTCTCTGTCTCGAGGCCAGCGTCTTGCCTATATTAAACATTTTCTTTTCACAGTTCACCGATTATAATTCAAAACAACTAAAGAATTTCTTGCTTGCATATCATCATTGTCATAGGGTGCCGTCTCCGCATCGAAGGTTGGCCGGCGTCTCGCCTCGAGACCAACCAGTTCTGGTGGCTCACGTGATTTTCCTATTGGTCACACAGTGACCTACTAACCCAAAGTCGTGGCTACCATCCTAAACTAGTCAGTGCACCTTACTTGTGAAAGGCCTTAAATACAGAGACGGTGACTCTGGCTCTTTCATTCAAATTCTTTGAATAATAATGTAAACGCACATTACACTCGATCTGTGTTCTATGATATGGGAATACCTTTGATCGGTGTTCAATGATGTGGGAATACCTACATTTGATGTTATATGATATGGGAATACCTTCGATCGGTGTTCTATGAAATGAGAATACCTTTCATCGGTGTTCGATGGTATGGGAATACCTTCGATCGGTGTTCTATGAAATGGGAATACCTTTGATCGGTGTTCTATTATATGGTAATACCTTCGATTGATGTTCTATGATATGGCAATACCTTTGATCTGAGTAGGGGTAACATGACGCGGGAAGAAACAATCTTCCTTTAATAACAAAAACGTAGCAATACCACTTCCGGTTTATGGACAAGTGTAGAATTAGTTCCGACTTACTACTCGTCAGACCTCAACCTGTGGCCTACATTCCATTTAGACAGGTGAGAACGTAAACACTCACTATTCACAGCAGGAAAACTCGTTTTGTGTCGGTCCAGATAATTCGTGAAAACCTGTGAGAGTGTGAAGGCGCTTTGCGGTGTCTGTATGCGAGAAATATTTGCTGTACCACTGGGAACATAAATACTTTGATGATTGTAACAATAAAGTATGGGACGAACACACAACGTGAACCATCAAAACACACAGTGAGAAGCTGCAGTTCTAAATGTTTAGAAAAGCTCTTGTGCACAACACTTCATGTGATAACTCGAAGACGCGGTCTTGCCTATATTAAACATTTTCTTTGCACAGTTCACCGATTATAATTAAAAACAACTAAAGAATTTCTTGCTTGCATATCATCATTGAGTGCCGTCTCCGCATCAAAGGTTGGCTGTCCTGGAGCGCCATTCCTCTCTATCTCTTGCTTTGATGGTGCACGTTGTCATAGGCTGACTTGTCCATCTTTTTATCTTACTCGTCCATGTTAGTCTTGGTCTGCATCTGCCTCTATTGCCCTGTATTTTCCCTTCCAATATTACTTTTAGTAGGCTGCTGTGTTTTTTTAACATGCCCCAAACATTTCATTTGTCTTGTTCTGATTGTGTTTAATAGTTCTCTTTTAATTTTTAGTTGTCTTAAAACTTCATTATTTGTTCTCTTTTCTTTCCATCCAATTCTACCTATTCTTCTAATAATCCACATTTCAAAGGCTTTAATTTTCTGCTCTTTTTTATTATCAAATGTCCATGTTTCTACACCATACAGGAATATTGAGAAGATACATTTTGTTATTCTTAGTTTTAGCCCTGGTATTGTTTTGATGTTAGTATATATTTCATGGCATTAAAATTACTTGCCAATCCTATTCTTTTGTTTATTTCAATTTTACATTTTCCGTCACTAGTTATAGTCTGTCCAAGGTAGTTGTAGCTCTGAAGTTGTAGCTTGTACATGGGGTGTCGGAGTATGATCTTTGTTAGCTATGAGTTGCTCAGGGCTTCCGGTCCATTGCCTGAACGGAGTCTTGAAGCTCAAAGCTGTTGTTCATTTTGAGTAAGAGCAAAGTAGACGAGATGAATGTGATCGCATATGCCAAAAGGCGTGGTCACCCGATGATGGTGATGATTATGTAACATAAATATTCGCGTACGCAATTACAATGTTTGATCACCAAAAAAAAACATAGTGCATTGAAGGTGTGTATGTGTGTGCATAGTAAGTCAAAGTAAAGAGCCCCGTCAAGCCAAGTGACGAATAGGGAATATGGTGTTAGTGACCATAATTTTTACAGACCTTCGACACATGGTTTTTAGAGTAAATGTGTGTTCAAAATATACGATTATCTTATGTACTAAATGTGATAGTTTGATACCAGCCTGCGTATCTGATTTCTTAGATCTCTGAGCAGTTCACAAACTGTTACCATTCTTTTATTGGCTTCCTGGGTTTGTTCCAATGCTTTCCAACTCCAGTTTTTGATATCTTCGATAAAGTCAAGGTCAAGTACGAGACTTGAATCGGCATCTTAGTACGCCAGTTTCCACCCATATGTGCATCGCCGCATATCGAGAAGTGTTCGGAGACTTCTGGATAGTGTTGCTTCAATCATCCAAACTCATGATGCGAGGCGGCATTCCTCACCTTCCCAAAGTACTACCCTTGTACCCATTTCTGCCAGCGGCTGGTTCGACCGCAGGGGTATTTTTTTCCAGCAACTCACACTTCTTTCAGCGGGAATTGAACATGGGTTGTCCGAACGTCGGTAGCCCAGTCGAGTGGAATTTCCAACTAGGCTACCGAGGCCCCCCCCCCCCCCCGATATTTCTGATGTATTATTTCATTTGTGTGTTTTGTCCTTGTTTTCTTTCTTTGTCGTTAACCGTTCCCAGTTAGTTTGTCATGGACGGGCAGTTAAATCCTTTAACAAGCCTGTAAAGTAAAGTAAGTAAAGAGCCCCGTCACGCCAAGTGGCGTATAGGGAATATGGTGTTAGTGACCATAAATTTTACAGACCTTCAGCACATGATTTTTGGGGTAATATCGTCGGCATTACGCCCGTGCCGCTTTACTTTCCCAGAAAAAAATCCGGTACCCATTTAAGGCTGGGTGAACCCGGAAACCGTCGGTTGGGATCATACCCTACCTTTGTCCTTTGTAGTCCAGTTCACTAATCACTGAGCTATAGCGTCTCCCCCTTAACAATCCCGTACCCCCATAATTTTTATTCTTACGAATTTAAAATCAAAGGCTCATTGTGTGGGTCCATATCATTAGTGACGACCGAACATTCTCGTTTGTCTGTCTGGCTCTGTAAGTCTGCCTCTTTACGTACATTATTTTACATCAAAATAAAATTACTGCTTTTCACACTCTTTTAATTGTACACTTGCATCTCTCTTCTCTTAAAATGTCCTATAATTTCTCTTATTCTTTCCAAAATTATTATTATTCCTAACTCCACACTGGGTTCTTCAGTATTCTTTATTCTTTATATCCATTCTCTCGCCTCACAACACCTTCACATGTATCTCTCTTTCTCTCTCACTCTCTTAAGAAAAAAAAAAAAAAAAAAAAAAACTACCCGTACGGCGTTATCATTTTTAAGGTGTCTGCCAGGAGCTTGTAGGATCTCTATGTTTGTGTGTGTGCTTGTGTGTTTATTTGTGTGTTTCTTGTTTATGTTTATGTATTTGTGAGTTTATGTGTTTGTGGGTTTATGTTTTTATGTTTATTTGTCCACAGGAAAGAAAATATTTATAGCTTGCTACGACAGTTATGTTTTTATTTCCGTTAAGAAAAAGATCAGCAACAAAGTAAAGCACATTTACATAGTATAGACTTCGACTGAATTGCTCAGGATTATTTTCTTAATCTTTTTTTTTTTTCATTGATTAAACATATCTCAGCTTTAATTAGTCGAGATTCATTAACTAAAGTTATGTAGAGCCCGTCTTAACCATTGGAGGTGAGTCATGGACTAGGACAACAGAGAAGAAAATCACTGGAGGCTGTAGAAGTGTGGTTTTACAGAAGAATGTTGAGAGTACCATGAACAGCTAAGACGAGTAATGAAAACGTTCTGAAAGAGGCTAAAGCAAAAAGAGAGCAAATTTCCAATATTAAGAATAAACAATCATTATTTTTTGGTCATGAAATGAGAAGGGAACAGTTGAATATAGTGTGATAGCTAGAAAAATTGAGGGACAAAGAAATAGAGGGAAGCAAAGAAAAAAGATACATGACAGTATAAGAGAATGGCTTGGCAGAAGGTCAACAACAGATATGATAAATAACTGTCAAGATCGAGAGTTGTGGAGAAACATGATCACGTTCGCCAGCAGACATGGTACACGATGATTTATTCATATGCTACATCCTTATCACATGTTGTTAACACGAGGCAGAGTTTCTTGAGGAAAACAAAAGCAAAGTAATGTGTAAATAAGGACAGTGTAAAGAGAGAAATGATAAAGGTTTTAACATGTCAAGTTTATTGGCACAGTCACTTCGACCTAGGAGCCCACGATATTATGACGTGGGAGGGGTGAGTTCTATACTCTGAATTATTACTCTTGTCATTTCTGTTAGCCAGTACCCAATTTTGTTTCCAGCTGTGTCTATTGGAGAGAATCAGGATGGGTTTGAGCATAATTCACTTAATTACCGCGTCAATGACTTAGCCACTTAGACACTGACGCGCCCAAACAATTAAACCAACAACATCTCTTTCTTTCTTCACTTATTGTAGCTATTCGGGTATTGAGGGGTGTACAAAGTTCTGGCTCTTGCACTTTTGACGGCTTCACTCATTGCCAGTTGACGCTGTAGCGCGTCTCCGACGTTGTCGGTCCATCATTCTCTGGGTCTGCTCTTGCTCCTCTTTCTTCTCCTCATTTAATATGTGCTTTGTATGGTTACGAACCATATGACATTCTTTTCTAGATGGGCAAATAAGTATTTTTTGTTGTTTCTGTATTTAGCTTCCGATTGGTTCAATGTCTTCTCTTTCTCCTATGATATCATTTCTTATTCTGTCTCTTCAGGTCCCTCCAGGTGCTTTTACCAAATTTCTCATCGCTGTGGTGGCAAGCTTCCGTTTAAGCTTAGTAGTGACCATGTTTGGCATTGGTAGCACAATGTTGGAATGAATATACTCTGTATAATATGTTTATTGGTGATAGCAGGCATTGCTTCGTGGATGAAAATAGAGGATAGCTGTCACAATATTTGGTTTGCTTTGTTGCATCGTATGTCTTTTACTTTATCGATGTTACCATCTTCAGAGAATGTTGTTCCCAGATAATTAAAGCTTGCTACTTTTAATTATAACTATCAACGGAACAGTATTGTTTGTTCGGGAACACACTGATAAATAAATGTAGATCTTCGGCATGACACGTGATAACTGTTACCTCTAATTAAAGAAAACTCATATTTCAACGAACAACAACATAACCAAATTGTTTATACGTCACACTAATAATATTTCTACAACTACATCTTGCAACTGTGGCTTCGTCAGCTGATCAGGCTCTCTGAGCATGTTCCATGAGGGGAAGCTAACAGCTTCTAGGAAGGGGAGGGTCAAGGACAAGCATTAGTGCTGGATTAAATACGTTTTGTTTTTCCTGTTGCGTAGTTACACTACAGAATTGAAACCCGGACTTATTTTAACAACCACATCACATTTATTTGAAACTGGCCACGTTCATCTGCCACGCTCTACCGCTCTAGTTTGTCTCCTGTTGATTTTCACCTGTTGACTGTTTTTCCCCACCATCTCCTGTTGACTTTATTTTCTCCCAATTGCTTTGCCACCGCCTCCTGGATATTTCAGGGGGCTATGTGTTCCTATGTCCGTTTAACCATCTGGCTGACTGTCTTGTTTTATTCTGTGTCCATCTGGATATCAATGTTTATTTATCGATCCGTCACGGCCGGTTATTTTAAACACAGCATGACAGTTTAGTTATAAACCTAGAAAATGTGCTACATTTCTGGATGAAGATCGTTTCCATTGACTACATCCCACTCATTTTTCAAAATAAAAACTGTCATAGTAGTTATAATGTTGTGAGCCATTAAAAATGAACGCTGTAGTTGAACTAATATTTGGTTTTTGGTGATAGGTTAGTTTGTTAATGGTTACAGGAGAGAATTCTAATATTTACTAACATGACACATACTATGTAACAAAGCATTGCCAGTGTTAGAAAGGGTCACGGCAAAGAAATGCATAACAATTGCTTAGCTTTTCAAGCTATTTAATTAATAACTACGAAACTGCAGTAAAGCTAATTTTAAGGAGAAATGGAAAAAAAAACTAGAAAAAAAACGGTATGGTTAAAACTTTACGTAATAAGTGGGCGATACAAATTAGAACGACATTTCGGTTCAATGGCCTTCAGCAGGAACAAACATACAACAACCGATGATGAATGGTGACTTCTATGACCAAGTCAGTGGTGTAGCCATGGCCACCAAGATGGGTCCAAGCTATGCTTGCCTATTCATGGGTTACCTTGAAAACCAAACATACAATTCGTATCAAGGTCCCCTTCCCATCAAATACCTCCGGTATATTGATAATTGCTTCGGACTTAGCGATCTACCTGAAGACGACGTATCCAAGTTTATTGACTACCTCGGATAAAAATATCGCAAAGCCATCAAGATCACATCTTTTATCTCCACTTCCACGGTTATCTTTTTGGACCTTATTGTTTCCTTGGGCACTTCTGGCCTTCACGTCTGTGCTTTCCCACAAACGTCCATTGTTACCTTCTCTGTACTTCAACACAACTACCTTTATGTCTGTGCTTCCCCACAAACGTCCATTGTTACCTTCTCTGTACTTCAACACAACTACCTTTATGTCTGTGCTTCCCCACAAACGTCCATTGTTACCTTCTCTGTACTTCAACACAACTACCTTTATGTCTGTGCTTCCCCACAAACGTCCATTGTTACCTTCTGTGTACTTCAACACAACTACCTTTATGTCTGTGCTTCCCCACAAACGTCCATTGTTACCTTCTCTGTACTTCAACACAACTACCTTTATGTCTGTGCTTCCCCACAAACGTCCATTGTTACCTTCTCTGTACTTCAACACAACTACCTTTATGTCTGTGCTTTCCCACAAACGTCCATTGTTACCTTCTCTGTACTTCAACACAACTACCTTTATGTCTGTGCTTCCCCACAAACGTCCATTGTTACCTTCTCTGTACTTCAACACAACTACCTTTATGTCTGTGCTTCCCACAAACGTCCATTGTTACCTTCTCTGTACTTCAACACAACTACCTTTATGTCTGTGCTTCCCCACAAACGTCCATTGTTACCTTCTGTGTACTTCAACACAACTACCTTTATGTCTGTGCTTCCCCACAACGTCCATTGTTACCTTCTCTGTACTTCAACACAACTACCTTTATGTCTGTGCTTCCCCACAAACGTCCATTGTTACCTTCTCTGTACTTCAACACAACTACCTTTATGTCTGTGCTTCCCCACAAACGTCCATTGTTACCTTCTCTGTACTTCAACACAACTACCTTTATGTCGTGATTCGATTCAGTTTTCTTCATTATTGTGTCTTCGTCGTATCAGACAGGATGACCAGGATTTCCTCCAACAGGCTTGCCTTATGTTAGGCTTCTTTAGCCGCCGGCTGTATTCAAAACATACGGATGCAAGTCATGGACAATAGGACAACAGGCAAGAAAATCACTGGAGTCTGTAGAAATGTGGTTTTACCGAAGAATGTTGAGAATACCATGGACAGCTAAGAAGAGTAATGAAGAGGTTCTGAGAGAGGTCAAAGCAAAAAGGGAGCTAATTTCCAATGTTAGGAAGAAACAATCATCATTTTTTGACCATATAATGAGAAGAGAACAACTTGAATATATTGTAACAACTGGAAAAATTGAGGGACGAAGAGATAGAGGGAAGCAAAGAGAAAAAATAACAGACAGCTTAAGAGAATGGCTGACAGAAGGTCAACAACAGAAATGATAAATAGCTGCCGAGATCGGAAGTTGTGGAGAGACATGATCACCTACGCCACTAGGCCCGTTACTTGATGATGATGTATTCAGATTTGATCCTCCAATCGGCCTTCAAACGGGTCCTCCTTATCTCTCGTCATGGAGCACTCACTCCTTACAACCGCTCCCACTCTGACAGGTCAATACTCACCCTCACCTATCACCCTCACCTATCACCCACACAATTTAATTGCTGTGAGAGCACCCAACCGTTACCGTTCCATTCTCCAGTCTGATTCCACTAATCATCTGCTTTTTCGAGAGCTCCCTATGGTCGTCTTCAAACGCGACAAGAATTTAAGATATTCTTGTTAGGAGCCGTCTCCCTGGATCCGACCATAAACATTTGGACACGGTCCCCTCAGGACGTAACTGTTTCACCTGTACTTATGTGCTCCACACCGACTCTGTCTTATTCCCTAACGGAAGGTTCGAGATCAAGGCACATGTGTGTCCCGCAATATAATTTATGCCATCATATACCAATGATAATAGGACAACAGACAGGAAAATCACTGGAGTCTGTAGAAATGTGGTTTTACAGAAGAATGTTGAGAATACCATGGACAGCTAAAAAGAGTAATGAAAACATTATAAAAAGGCCAAAGCAAAAAGAGAGCTAATTTCCAATATTAGGACGAAACAATCACCATTTTTTGGCCATGTAATGAGAAGGGAACAACTGGAATATATTGTAACAACTGGAAAAATTTAGGGACGAAGAGATAGAGGGAAGCACAGTGAAAAGATACCTGACAGCTTAAGAGAATGGCTTGGCAAAAGGTCAACAGAAATGATAAATAACTGTCGAGATCTAAAGTTGTGGAGAGACATTATCACCTACGCCAGCAGGCCCGGTACTTGATGATGATATACCAACGATGTCACAAGACTTATATTAGAGTGTCTGGGAGACGTTTAGCGAAAAGATTTTGTGAATCTTCGGGATGTTCAACAGAACACTGGCACTCCAGTGGCGTCCCACATCAACTCCTCAGACCGCAAGGGCAAAAACGACATCCGTATCACTGGTATTGTACTGAGCCACTCCAGCAACAGCAGTCGGTTTGCCTTGGAGAATCGTCTTTTAGTCTAATTGGGGTCGCTGACCAAACGAGACATTAACTCTTTCCGTACGGAGGCTTTTTATCATTGCAACGAAGGAGATTTCAGAGACAAAGTTTGTTATAATTTTAAGACTCAATCTACATATTTATATTTATCTACTATATAACGTATTATATATGAACTTTTAGATAATTGAACAAGGTATTAGATTTCATCACTACCAAGATGATACAAGACGTAAAAAGACGGATTTGATGACGGTTCACATTAATCAAGTTGAGAGTGACGTACTGTGCGGTGAAACGTAAGGAAAGAGTTAATGTATCACACTCATACACACAGCTTCCTGTGGCTGTCCCTTCCCTATTGCATATTCTCTGTTGCTCACGTTGGAGCACATTATGTTTCTGTATATTATTATATGCACATGCAATGCCATTCACATCTCTCCTCTACTAGAGCACACTGCCATACTTCGGTTATCCCCTATATCTCTTACCCCACTCTGCAACATCTAAATCTTTCCTCTTCTCGGATACCCTGTATTCTTCTGGTCTGCTCTTTGCGCTTTTTGTATGCACACGGACCTGTGTTTGGGAACTTCCGGTAATGCGTGCTGTATTCGCACATTTTCACTTGGGTTCCGCACACTTGCCCCGTGCGCACTAACGTTCATTCTTCTTCTGGCCACAGCGCAGTATACAGGGAAGTCATTTTATTTCTCATTCTAGTTCGAAATTATTGTTTATTATTTTTTATTTGAAATAAACATATGTGTGTGTGTGTTGTATGTTTGTTCCCGCTGAATGCCTATTGAGCCGAAACGTCGTTCAAATTTGTGTCGGCTACTTATTACGTAAAGCTTTAACCATACTGTTTCTTTCTATTTTTTTTCTAAATTTTTTAAATTGTTTTTTCTACATTTTTTTTTGTTCTATATTTTTTTTTCATTTCTCCATTGTTAGAAAACGTGCCCTAAAGTGCAACATAGAACCTGTACTACGGATGGTAGCCATGGATGATAAGCAGGACAACAGAGAGAACACTGGAGGCAGCTGAGATTTGGTTGATCAGAAGAATGCTACAAATCCCATGGCTATCAAAAAGTAATGAAGAATGTTTAAAACGAGCTGGAGAGACTAGAAATATAATCAGAATCAGAATCAGAAGGAAGAGACAATTTACATTTATTGGGCATGTGGTGCGAAACGAAGGCATTTAGAACGCTATAACAACTAGCAGAATCAATGGAAAAGAAGAGCAGATGAAAACCAAGAGAACGAAATGTTTACAATTGGCCTAATAATAAGATCGTCAAGTGAAATTGCGACATGAACGAATTACCGAAAGATGTGGAGAGACAAGACAAACTACGACGTTTCGACAAAAGCCTTCATCAGGTACACAACAAGACAAAAAGATATAATAAATAAATACAAACACGATAAATACAAACACGATAAATACAAACACGATAAATACAAACACGAAAATATATACACAGATCCCAGCATGAAAATGTCGGAACAGGAAAAGTGGCCAGATGTGGAGAGAAGTAATTGCCTACGCCAACCGGCATGACACCTGATGATGATGACGATGAGAATTTCTAGTGGGAAATATCCAATTTGTAACCATAGCTGTTAGTAACAATGATGAGACTTTCTAGTGTGAAATATCCAATTTGTAACCATAGATGTTAGTAACATTTAAGCTGTAACTTTTTCTACCCAACTTGAATGCAGCGTTGAAGAATCGTGTACACGTTATTTTTTTCTGAAAGTAGCAATTGAGAGAGGCAACTAAAATAGCAGTAATGAACAGTTGTGCCGTGTATGGTCATAACGCCAATGAGCGTATAACTAAAAGTGGCAAATGACTCATAATTGACCGTTAACGTCAGGATCGGCAGTAACAGGTAATCAGTAACGGACTTCACTTCCCAGCTTCCTACCCCTCTCCATCAAAACAGACTAACCAGTCAGGTCAAGAGGTTAAGAATTGAGAGAGAAGACAACCCGGTACTAAACAAATTATTTTCTAAAGTCCGATGTGTCGGACCGTAAGGCGCCAAAAATAGCATGTAACGCATATTTAACAACATTTAAAGGTTCTTTAGTTCTTTGGTTCTGGAGGGCCCCGGTATTTCTGCAAACGAATTAAAATCCATAATTGCTCAACCGCCCGTGCCAGTGGAATCATCCGAATTTAGACGGTGACGATGAAGATGGTAGTCAACGGATGGAGGTAGAAACAGAAAGAGAACGTAACTGTGGATTTTCTCAATCTGATCATGTTTCTAATTGTAATGATTGTTTCTCTATGTGACTGACAAGTTGCTGCATGTGACTGACTAGTTGATGCATGTGAATGACTAGTTGCTGCATGTGACTGACTAGTTGCTGCATGTGACTGACTAGTTGCTGCATGTGAATGACTAGTTGCTGCATGTGACTGACTAGTTGATGCATGTGAATGACTAGTTGCTGCATGTGACTGACTAGTTGATGCATGTGAATGACTAGTTGCTGCATGTGACTGACTAGTTGTTGCATGGGACTGACTAGTTGTTGGATGTGACTGACTAGTTGCTGCATGTGACTTACTAGTTGCTGCATGGGATTGACTAGTTGCTGCATGTGACTGACTAGTTGCTGCATGTGACTGACTAGTTGTTGGATGTGACTTACTAGTTGTTGGATGTGACTGACTAGTTGCTGCATGTGATTGACTAGTGCTGCATGTGATTGACTAGTTGCTGCATGTGACTGACTAGTTGCTGCATGTGACTTACTAGTTGCTGCATGTGACTGACTAGTTTTTCTATGTGACTGACTAGTTTTTCTATGTGATTGACTAGTTTCTCCGTGTGATTGACTAGTTTCTCTGTGTGGATTGGCTAGTTTCTCTATGTGGCCGACTAGTTTTTCTGTGTGGAGTGACTAGTTTCTATATGTGACTGACTAGTTGCTCTATGTGACTGACTAGTTGCAGCATGTGAGTGACTAGTATCACTATGTGACTGACCAGTTGCTCTGTGTGACTGATTAGTTTCTCTATGTGACTGACTAGTTGTTGCATGTGATTGACTAGTTTACATATGTGACTGACTAGTTTCTATATTTGACTGACTAGTTTCATTATGTGACTGACTAGTTTCACTATGTGAGTGACTAGTTTCTCTGTGTTGGTTGACTAGTTTCTCTGTGTTGGTTGTCTAGTTTCTCAATGTGACTGACTGGTTTCTCTATATTACTGACTAGTTTCTCTATGTGACTGGCTAGTTTCTCTATTTGTTTCCACTGTTCCTATATTATTATTATGTCTCCATTTATTATTATGTCTTCAATTATTATTATTATTATGTCTTCAGTTATTATTATGTCTCCATTTATTATTATGTCTCCATTTATTTTTATGTCTTCAGTTATTATTATGTCTCCATTTATTATTATGTCTCCATTTATTATTATGTCTTCAGTTATTATTATGTCTCCATTTATTATTATGTCTCCATTTATTATTGTCTCCATTTATTATTATGTCTTCAGTTATTATTATGTCTCCATTTATTATTATGTCTCCATTTATTATTATGTCTTCAATTATTATAATATCTCCATTTATTATTATGTCTCCATTTATTATTATGTCTTCAGTTATTATTAAGTCTCCATTTATTATTATGTCTTCAGTTATTATTATGTCTCCATTTATTATTATTATGTCTCCATTTATTATTATTATGTCTCCATTTATTATTATTATGTCTCCATTTATTATTATTATGTCTCCATTTATTATTATTAATAATTCGCATCCATATGTTAAGAGCCAGTCTTAACATATGGATGCGAATCATGGACAATAGGCCAACAGACAAGAAAATCACTGGAGTCTGTACAAATGTGGTTTTACAGAAAAATGTTGAGAGTACCATGGACAGCTAAGTAGAGTAATGAAGATGTTCTGAGAGAGGCCAAAGCAAAAAGAGAGCTAATTTCCAATATTAGGAAAAAACAATCATCATTTTTTGGCCATGTAATGAGAAGAGAACAACTGGAATATATTGTAACAACTGGAACAATTGAGGGACAAAGAGATAGAGGGAAGCAAAGAGAAAAAAATACCAGAAAGCTGAAGAGAATGGTTTGGCAGAAGGTCAACAATAGAAATGATAAATAACTGTCGAGATCGAAAATTGTGGAGAGACATGATCACCTACGCCAGCAGGCCCGGTAATTGATGATGATGATGATATGAAGCCTGTTACCCGTCTCTATATGAAGCCTATTACCTGTCTCTATATGAAGCCTGTTACCCGTCTCTATATGAATCCTGTTACCCGTCTCTATATGAAGCCTGTTACCCGTCTCTATATGAAGCCTGTTACCAGTCTCTATATGAAGCCAGTTACCCGACTCTATAGGAAGCCTGTTACCCGTCTCTATATGAAGCCTGTTACCCGTCTCTATAGGAAGTCTGTTACCCGACTCTATAGGAAGCCTGTTACCCGTCTCTATATGAAGCCTGTTATCCGTCTGTATATGAAGCCTGTTACCCGTCTCTATATGAAGCCTGTTACCCGTCTCTATATGAATCCTGTTACCCGTCTCTATATGAAGCCTGTTACCCGTCTCTATATGAAGCCTGTTACCCGTCTCTATGTGAAGCCTGTTACCCGTTATTGAGTTATTGAGTTATTTGCGGGTCATCATCATTGCACTCCGAACATGTCCATAGGTGCTCAGATCCCCTCCTCAGCAATTCCCTCAGTGTCCAGCGACTGGTGACTCCAGTTCTATGTTGGTTGATAAGTCTTCTTACACGGCCACCAAGTTTCTCATTTCTGGCCGTGCCCATCTTAACTCCCATTTCCATCATCCGAAGAAGCGACGTGGATCTGTGTTTGTTGAAGTCCTGTGCTCTTCCCACATCTCGGAGGGCATTGATGATGTCCGCCCGATCCATCGGTTGCCCGTCCTCAACGACAGCGCAGCTAGCCAACCTGTCCGCTCTCTCATTTCCCCGTACTCCCGCATGTCCAGGGACATAGACAAAGGTGACCTTACGTATTTTGGATTTCTGCAACGACTCTACCCATTGCATGCGTACAAAGCCCGCCTCCACTTTTTTTATCATGCTCATCGAATCACTCAGTATACATGCGTGGATGTAGTCTTGTGACTCTAACCATTTGAATGCCTTGGTCACTGCCATCACCTCCATTGTCATGCTACTCGTGGTCATGGCGTATGCATCACTGTCTTCCTTGGCTATTCTGCCTGCCGAGCGTGCTGTAAATGCCCATGCACTTCTTTCGTGTCGTCTTACAGATCCGTCTGTATAGGACTGCATCTTCCTCATCGGTATTATCGCAGATGAGACCGTTGACCTCAGCATTAACCACGACCGGGTTCTGTTCCCTACTTTTCATATCGAGTGTGACAATACATGAGAAAGTTCCCTTGAATGACGTAGGCACCGGTATCCACTCCTCACCAACGCTGATATTGGTAAGCCCACAGACCTGTTTGATGACATCTTCTGCCCGGCCCACCCATGATTTGCCTCTTTTTAGCCTGGTACCTTTCTCTGTGTTGAGCACGTGGTGCAATGGATGCTCTGTATCTGTACTAATCTTCAGGTATGCTCGTGCTCTCCAGATCTTGATTCTGTCATCCATGGTTGGAACCTGTTACCCGTCTCTATAGGAAGCCTGTTACCCGTCTTTATATGAAGCATGTTACCCGTCTCTATATGAAGCCTGTTACCCGTCTCTATATGAAGCATGTTACCCGTCTCTATATGAAGCATGTTACCCGTCTCTATATGAAGCCTGTTACCCGTCTCTATATGAAGCCTGTTACCCGACTCTATAGGAAGCCTGTTACCCGTCTCTATATGAAGCCTGTTACCTGTCTCTATATGAACCCTGTTACCCGTCTCTATATGAAGCCTGTTACCTGTCTCTACATGACGCCTATTACCCGTCTCTATATGAAGCCTAATACCAGTCTCTATATGAAGCCTCTTACCCGTCTCTATGTGAAGCCTCTTACCCGTCTCTATGTGAAGCCTATTACCCGTCTCTATGTGAAGCCTATTACCTGTCTCTATATGAAGCCTATTACCTGTCTCTATGTGAAGCCTATTACGTGTCTCTATATGAAGCCTCTTACCCGTCTCTATATGAAGCCTATTACCTGTCTCTATGTGAAGCCTATTACCCGTCTCTATATGAAGCCATTTACACGTCTCTATATTCGTTTAGCATTACCGCCGCTACTCAATGTTTGAATACCGTCCTACATGTTTACATTCTAATTTCATTCTATAGATATCCTTATATACTTGTGTGTTGATGTTTGTTGTTCATGCTGAAGGCCTATTGGCCGAAACGTCGCTCTACATTTGTTTTGTTTCTCACCTACGTAAAACTGTTACCTTACTACTTTTTTCTTTTTTTTAAAAAATGTTCATCGCATCATCATTATCATCACCATCAATATTCGTTTATTCTGCCGTTACATTCTATTTCGTGTACTGCCTACGACTAAATTCCCCACAATTCCTCTTATGTCCGTTTTCACTCATCCACAAAATTTGCATCGAGAGGAGTGTTGTAGTTCCCGCTTTACAACAACGCAACTTTATTTGTAGGAGATTAACATGTTTTTTTTTTGTTAGAAACTGTCTCGTCACTCATCCTGTTTTATATCCTTCACGTAAAAAAAAAAAAAAAAAAAAAGACTGGCTTTATTGTGTTGGAAAAGAAAACAAATATGAAAGGACTTTTTAAATCTTTCTCGTGACATTGATGATACATTGTTTTCAACAACTGTCGGCCATGGTCAACAACGCAAACCTGACTGCATGGGCCCTGATCAGGGAACCAAGATTGATCACGAGAATAACAGGTCTAGTCTGGCCAAGCAACTAAAGATCGAAGAGGGAAGTAAACCCGGTACTTCAAGATGCAATGATGAAGTCGGATATGTTGGGTCGAAAAGCGCAAATAAACCACAACAAAATACAATCCAAAAAATTACCATATTTGTAGATCTTATTGACTGAACTCTGCAAACAACATAGGGTTGCATTGCAGTGGATCTCATCTCATTGTTTAATACCAGGAAATGAGAGAGCATATCAGCTGGCAAAGGAAGGCGCAACAGGCACACAACCAGATGCACTGGTTACATACCATCAGAAGAAACAGATAATCAAATTAATCCGAAGACCACACGCCCTAAATCAAGATGTCTTTCATAATATGTATAATATGAATAAATGATATCATTATACGCCTCAGAACAGGACACAATCGACTCCACAGTCAAATATATACAAAATTAAAGATCGGCATTTCAACTACATGTACATGTTGACAGGCGCCCCAGACTGCTGAACACATACTTCAAGACTGTACTGAATATAGTAGACTGAGGAAAATCCATTGGCCCATAGATACAACACTACAGACAAAACTATATAGGCCACTGCAAGAATTACAAAAGACAGTAAAATTTATACAGGAAACGACATTGCAGATATAGACAATACTTTAGGCGAACGAAAGATAGATAGATAGATAGATAGATCGATGGATAGATAGATAGAAAAAAATCTTCGTCTAATAGCCACTATTGTCTTTTTTTGTTTGGTGTAGCATGAATTCTATTTTTGGTAAAAGTAAAGGTAAAATATGAAGCATCGAAACGCATGATGCGAGGCGGCATCCCTCAACTTCCCAGAGTAATACCCTGGTACCCATTTCTGCGAGTGGCTGGGTCGACCGTGGGGGTATTTTTTCTCTAACCACAAGTACAACCTACACTGCTTCCAGCGGGAATCCTACACGGGTTGTCCGAACATCGGTAGCCCAGTCGGGTGGTTTTCCCAACTTGGCTACCGAGGCCTTTCTATTTTTATCTAAAAGCTATTTTTGGTGTGAATAGTGGACATTCTTTGATCTCTGTCACAATATTTCTTGTGAGTAAATAACGAGAATTGAAGAGTAAAAATATCTTATTTTGATGTGTAGTTTTGGAGCTGTAATTGCTGAACCAAATATTGGGACAGCTCTCCCTATACTTCAACACAAGGCAATACTTATCACCACAAAGAAACATCTTATACAGAGTATATTCATTCCAACATTGTGCTACCAATACCAAACATGGTCACTTACGACTAAGCATACAAGAAAGCTGGCCAACAGAGGGATGCGATGTCTGAGAAAAGCGCTTGGAGTGACCAGGAAAGACAGAATCAGAAATGATATAATAAGAAAAAGAGTAGGCCAGTAAATCAATCCTAAGCTACATTCAGAAGCAACAAACAAACTGGTTTGCCCATCTAGAAAGAATGACGTGTGATTCCATAATATAGAAATAGTATATTAAAAGAGGAGAAGGGAGAAGAGCAAGAGGCAGACCCATAGTAAGATGGACAGAATCATCAACTGACAATGATTGAAGCCGTCAAAAGGGCGAGAAGCAGAACTTTGTATCTCCCTCGATATCCGAACAATTACAAGAGGAAGTGAAGAAAGTAAGAAAGATTGCTGATTTAAATATTGTAATAGCCATGAAGTCAAAGAGTTCAGAAAATATGATGGAGAAGCCAGATATAAAGAATGTGCACTCTCAATCCTGTTTGGTGCATGCACGCATCTTCGTTGAAGTGTGTCCCAGGATAACATAAAAGCTGAGAGCGAAACCCAAGAGCTAATTGTCAGGGCAATCAAGACCTGTTGAGCTGACTGCTGGCGGATTGAGGATTTTTGCGACCGGCAGATTAAACAGTGTTAAGCGGGCGTAGGGATGTGTTGGTCATTAGTTTAGGTTTAGCCTACTATAGCCATACACTCGCTAAACAAACGCTTTTCATTGACCTGAACAGAGGCATTATATACGAACTATTGAAAGTTTGTAATATTGTTGATATAGTTTAATGGTTTATTGCGTGTATATCAGAAATATAAAAATTATGAAACAGCAGAACACGAAGAAATGACTATTAAACAAAACAATTAAATGTTTAACAAATGAAATGACACTATCGCCTGCTGAAAGCTATCTAAGAAGAAGTAATTTAGGGTAAATGATATAAAGCAGAAAAAAGGTTAAATGGACTGATAACATCATAAGATAGAAAGAAGAACCTATGACAACATGCACCATCAATGCAATATACAAATTGAAATGATACTCCATGGTAGCCAAATTTAGATGCGGAGATGACACTTTATGTATATGATGATACGCACGTTCAGGGTTTTCTTGTTTATGTCTGTAGACGCTTCATCAACACTAGTCCTGTTTTATGTCTGTAGACGCTTCATCAACACTAGTTCTGTTTTATGTCTGTAGACGCTTCATCAACACTAGTCCTGTTTTATGTCTGTAGACGCTTCATCAACACTAGTCCTGTTTTATGTCTGTAGACGCTTCATCAACACTAGTCCTGTTTTATGTCTGTAGACGCTTCATCAACACTAGTCCTGTTTTATGTCTGTAGACGCTTCATCAACACTAGTCCTGTTTTATGTCTGTAGACGCTTCATCAACACTAGTCCTGTTTTATGTCTGTAGACGCTTCATCAACACTAGTCCTATTTTATGTCTGTAGACGCTTCATCAACACTCGTCCTGTTTTATGTCTGTAGACGCTTCATCAACACTAGTCCTATTTTATGTCTGTAGACGCTTCATCAACACTAGTCCTGTTTTATGTCTGTAGACGCTTCATCAACACTAGTCCTATTTTATGTCTGTAGACGCTTCATCAACACTAGTCCTATTTTATGTCTGTAGACGCTTCATCAACACTAGTCCTGTTTTATGTCTGTAGACGCTTCATCAACACTAGTCCTGTTTTATGTCTGTAGACGCTTCATCAACACTAGTCCTATTTTATGTCTGTAGACGCTTCATCAACACTAGTCCTGTTTTATGTCTGTAGACGCTTCATCAACACTAGTCCTGTTTTATGTCTGTAGACGCTTCATCAACACTAGTCCTGTTTTATGTCTGTAGACGCTTCATCAACACTAGTCCTGTTTTATGTCTGTAGACGCTTCATCAACACTAGTCCTATTTTATGTCTGTAGACGCTTCATCAACACTAGTCCTATTTTATGTCTGTAGACGCTTCATCAACACTAGTCCTGTTTTATGTCTGTAGACGCTTCATCAACACTAGTCCTGTTTTATGTCTGTAGACGCTTCATCAACACTAGTCCTGTTTTATGTCTGTAGACGCTTCATCAACACTAGTCCTGTTTTATGTCTGTAGACGCTTCATCAACACTAGTCCTGTTTTATGTCTGTAGACGCTTCATCAACACTAGTCCTGTTTTATGTCTGTAGACGCTTCATCAACACTAGTCCTGTTTTATGTCTGTAGACGCTTCATCAACACTAGTCCTATTTTATGTCTGTAGACGCTTCATCAACACTAGTCCTATTTTATGTCTGTAGACGCTTCATCAACACTAGTCCTGTTTTATGTCTGTAGACGCTTCATCAACACTAGTCCTGTTTTATGTCTGTAGACGCTTCATCAACACTAGTCCTATTTTATGTCTGTAGACGCTTCATCAACACTAGTCCTGTTTTATGTCTGTAGACGCTTCATCAACACTAGTCCTGTTTTATGTCTGTAGACGCTTCATCAACACTAGTCCTGTTTTATGTCTGTAGACGCTTCATCAACACTAGTCCTGTTTTATGTCTGTAGACGCTTCATCAACACTCGTCCTGTTTTAGAATTCACGAAACAAACGGAGCACATTGTTGCCAGGGAAGACATGGACACGAGCGTTAGAATATGTTACAAGATCATACAAGACATGGGCAGGATAGAAAATGATACAAAAATATACAAGACAATGACAAGATAGAATATGATACAAGTACGTGGGCGACATGGACAAGACAGAATATGATAAAAGAACATGGACAAGAGAGAATATGATACAAGAACATGGATAAGACAGAATATGATACAAGAACATGGACAAGACAGAATATGATACAAGAACGTGGACACGACATAATATGATACAAGAACGTGGGCGACATGGACAAGACAGAATATGATATAAGAACGTGGGTGACATGGGCACGACAGAATATGAAACAAGAACGTGGACACGACAGAATATGATACAAGAACGTGGGCGACATGGACAAGACAGAATATGATACAAGAACGTGGGCGACATGGACAAGACAGAATATGATACAAGAACGTTGACGACTTGGACAAGACAGAATATGATATAAGAACGTGGGCGACATGGACAAGACAGAATATGATATAAAAACGTGGGCGACATGGACAAGACAGAATATGATATAAGAACGTGGGCGACATGGACAAGACAGAATATGATATAAGAACGTTGACGACATGGACAAGACAGAATATGATATAAGAACGTTGACGACTTGGACAAGACAGAATATGATATAAGAACGTGGGCGACATGGACAAGACAGAATATGATATAAGAACGTTGACGACATGGACAAGACAGAATATGATACAAGAACGTGGACGACATGGACAAGACAGAATATGATACAAGAACGTTGACGACATGGACAAGACAGAATATGATATAAGAACGTTGACGACATGGACAAGACAGAATATGATATAAGAACGTGGACGACATGGACAAGACAGAATATCATACAAGAACGTTGACGACTTGGACAAGACAGAATATGATATAAGAACGTTGACGACATGGACAAAACAGAATATGATACAAGAACGTTGACGACATGGACAAGACAGAATATGATACAAGAAAATGAAAGACATGGATCACGTGAACATATTCAATAAAGCCAAGAGTAAATTGATTATATTTTGCTAATGATGATAACAATGATACCGTTGATGAGATCAATGCCTTTTTCATATTCTCAACAATATGCAACGTCAAGGTGTGGCTTATTTACACTCTTGGTCTATGGGTAGTGTCCAGGTTGTGTCAAGAAGCTAACAACTGCCCACAACGAATGGAAGGAAACAGCAGCGTTCCTACTTTAGGTATGTTGCTGTTGTCGTCGTCGTCGTCGTTGTTGTTGTTGTCGTTGTTGTCGTCGTTGTTGTCGTCATCGTCGTCGTCGTCGTCGTCGTTGTTGTTGTTGTCGTCGTCGTCGTTGTTGGTGTCGTCGTTGTTGTTGTTGTCGTTGTTGTCGTCGTTGTTGTTGTTGTTGTCGTTGTTGTTGTTGTCGTCGTTGTTGTTCTTGTTGTTGTCGTCGTTGTTGTTGTCGTCGTTGTTGTTGTTGTCGTCGTTGTTGTTGTTGTTGTTGTTGTCGTCGTTGTTGTTGTTGTTGTTGTTGTCGTCGTCGTTGTTGTCGTCATCGTCGTTGTTGTTGTCGTCGTTGTTGTTGTTGTTGTCGTCGTTGTTGTTGTTGTTGTTGTTGTCGTCGTCGTTGTTGTCGTCGTTGTTGTCGTCATCGTCGTTGTTGTTGTTGTTGTTGTCGTCGTTGTTGTTGTTGTTGTCGTTGTTTTTGTTGTTGTTGTTGTTGTTGTCGTCGTTGTTGTTGTTGTCGTCGTCGTTGTTGTCGTCGTTGTTGTCGTCGTTGTTGTTGTTGTTGTTGTTGTCGTCGTCGTTGTTGTTGTTGTCGTCGTCGTTGTTGTTGTTGTCGTCGTTGTTGTCGTCGTTCTTGTTGTTGTTGTCGTCGTTCTTGTTGTTGTCGTCGTCGTTGTTGTCGTCGTTGTTGTTGTTGTTATCGTCGTTGTTGTCGTTGTTGTCGTCATCGTTGTTGTTGTTGTCGTTTTTGTTGTTGTTGTTGTCGTCGTTGTTGTCGTCATCGTCGTTGTTGTTGTCGTCGTTGTTGTTGTTGTTGTCGTCGTTGTTGTTGTTGTCGTTGTTGTCGTCGTTGTTGTCGTCATCGTCGTTGTTGTTGTCGTCGTTGTTGTTGTTGTCGTCATCGTCGTTGTTGTTGTCGTCGTTGTTGTTGTCGTCGTTGTTGTTGTTGTTGTTGTCGTCGTCGTCGTTGTTGTTGTTGTTGTCGTCGTTGTTGTTGTCGTCGTTGTTGTTGTTGTTGTTGTTGTTGTCGTTGTTGTTGTTGTTGTCGTCGTTGTTGTTGTTGTCGTCGTCGTTGTTGTCGTCGTTGTTGTCGTCGTTGTTGTGTTGTTGTCGTCGTTGTTGTTGTTGTCGTCGTTGTTGTTGTTGTCGTCGTTGTTGGTGTTGTCGTCGTTGTTGTCGTCGTTCTTGTTGTTGTTGTCGTCGTTGTTGTTGTTGTCGTCGTCGTTGTTGTCGTCGTTGTTGTCGTCGTTGTTGTTGTTGTTATCGTCGTTGTTGTCGTTGTTGTCGTCGTTGTTGTCGTCATCGTCGTTGTTGTTGTCGTTGTTGTTGTTGTTGTCGTCGTTGTTGTTGTTGTCGTTTTTGTTGTTGTTGTTGTCGTCGTTGTTGTCGTCATCGTCGTTGTTGTTGTCGTCGTCGTTGTTGTTGTTGTCGTCGTTGTTGTTGTCGTTGTTGTCGTCATCGTCGTTGTTGTTGTCGTCGTTGTTGTTGTTGTCGTCATCGTCGTTGTTGTTGTCGTCGTTGTTGTTGTCGTCGTTGTTGTTGTCGTCGTTGTTGTTGTCGTCGTTGTTGTTATCGTCGTCGTTGTTGTCGTCGTTGTTGTCGTCGTTGTTGTTGTCGTCGTTGTTGTCGTTGTTGTCGTCGTTGTTGTCGTCATCGTCGTTGTTGTTGTCGTCGTCGTCGTCGTTGTTGTTGTCGTCGTCGTCGTCGTTGTTGTTGTTGTTGTTGTTGTTGTTGTTGTGTTGTTAAGATCATTATCACTGCAGATTGGACAAATACAATATCATCCCCCCCGCCCCCGCCCCCCCCCCCCCCCCCCCCGAAAATCTCGAGGAAATCCGAGAACAATTCTGACCCACGTCCACAAACTCTGTGCACAGCCTGAGGTCCACGGTGTGGGTAGATATGTATTTCTGACAATTAAAGATCCGTGTACTTTAGACCGAAGAGAAGTAGGAAGTTAACCAAGGATATGTCTTACACCGACTTCTTGGGCAAATTGAACAGCTGCTTCACATAGCGTTCAGGTTATCATCGATCTACCTCTGTTGTTTTTTTTTATTTTTAAGTAGTGACGTTTCAAATACTTGGGCACAATAATAACATCAGGTGGAAGATGCACCACAGAAATAAAAAGCCGAATAGCTCAGGCCAAAATAGCATTTCAGAAAATGAAAAATATCTTATGCAACAAATCTATGTCAATAAAAATGAGAAAGAGAGTTCATCGGTGCTATATAGAACCAATTCTGACCTATGGAAGCGAATCATGAACAGTAGACAAAGAAATGAAAAGACGATTAGAGGCCACAGAGATGGGATTTCTAAGAAGAATGTTGAAAGTTCCCTGGACAGCTAAAACGACCACTGAGGAAATTCTTAAAGAGGCCAACACTAAAAGGGAGCTAGTAAAAAAACATCAGAAAGAAACAATCAACATTTTTCGGGCACATCATGAGAAGAGGAAAGTTGGAGTACTTGGTTACAACTGGCAAAATAAAAGGAAAGAGAGATCGCGGAAGACAAAGAGAGAAAATACTTGATAGCTTGGTGTCATGGCATGGAAAACGGTCAACAACAGAATTGATACAATGAACTATAGATAGACGATTGTGGAAGCCGTATGGCACATGATGATGATTATGAAATAGTGACTGTGATCAAATGTCAAAGAAATGACTACTAAAGCATCTCTCAACGCTTTCATCATCCGGTCGCATGTCCTTTGCAGAAAGCTGCATTCACCATGGTCCGTTTGATAGAATCTCTGTCTCTAGTCAGATCTCCCACTTCTTCTGTCGTCATGTTCAAGGTCTCCTTGATGTCTTGAGACCGCCTTCTTCTTGATGAGGGCACGGAATCATAACCAATAAACTCATCAGAGCTATGCAATATGTAGGGAGCCGCGATAGCTCAGTGGTTAGTGAACTGGACTACAAAGGACAAGATGTAGGGTTCGATCCCAACCGACGGCTTACGGGTTCACTTAGCCTTTAATGGGTACCTGATTTTTTTCAGGGAAAGTGAAGCAGCTAGGGCGTAATACCGACCACATTACCCCAAAAATCATGTGCCGAAGGTCTGTAAATTATATGGTCACTAACACCATATTCCCTATACGCCACTTGGCGTGACGGGTGTACTTTACTTTTTTTTTACTATGCAATATGTGATATGTTCAGAACCATCGTACATTGTTTGGTGAACATATAACTCATGACATCACTGTTACTACTAATGTCACTGTTACTACTAATGTCACTGTTACTACTAATGTCACTGTTACTACTAATGTCACTAATACTACCACAGATAGACAATGTGTCATTCAACGCAACCCTACCTATTGTGCGCGATGAAGTATATGCGCAGCTTCCTGTTAATAATAATGCACATCCGTGTTGTTAATGATTTAACATTTCGCTAATTGTCGCACTTTGCTTTAACTTGTTTTATCTTGTCTATATCCTCCTTTGTTTTTTTGTGTTTTTGTGTCGATGGATAAAGGAGTGATTCTCAAGTGTGCTCTTTTGTTCACTTCACACATTTGTGCTTTTGTGTGACGTCAGGTATTTCATTAACCAATCTCTTAAGCAGGAGAACGGGGATGATTTCTCAAACCTCTTCTGCTGTAGTATCTGGTTGTTACAGCATGTTGTGGACAGCTACTTGCTGGTGATCGCGTCATATGTCTGTGTCGCTGTACCATTCAATTTGTTGTCGCTGGATAAAGCTCATATCTGGCATTATTCCCCACTCTTTTCCTATTTATTAATTTCTTATTTGTCCTCTTATTGTCACATTAAGTATTCTTCAAAACATTTTTTATTGCACAAAGATATCTCTTTTTATCTTGAAAGACATTTCTTTTTATTCTTCAAATACATTTATTTTCATTAGTTGTGATCTCTCTTTTCTCTGTTGCTGATAATTTCCACGTTTGACTTTAAAAAAATTAAACTCTTTATTTTGATGACCTCAGAAATCATTATTGTTTAGGCACTGTATGCAATGTATGCATAGTTCATATTACAAATGCCTAAGAAAAATATTCTGCGAACAACAGAATGAATTCAGGACTAATATTGAAACAATAGAAATGGTCAGCAACCAACAATCTCTTTTACAATTAGGAAGAGAAGATGGACATATGTCTGGCATGTGTTGAGAAGAGACAACCAAAGAATTCGAAAAGTCTCTTCTATGGAAAAAATTAGGACGTAGATAAAGAGGAAGACATAGATACACTGAAAAGAACACTTATAAGGGAAGCAAAGTTGACAGGAATAGATTCACTAGACAAGATGGAACATTTCGCCAGAAACAGAGACGGGTAGAGGAAAAAAACAAGCCCTATGTGACGTCTAGTGGTGCTGAGAGGATCAAGATCACTTTACGTCATCGTATTCAGTCAGTTTGTTGATGAAATAATGTAACTCTTTTAAATGGAATTGGAAAACTCAAATCGACATGATCAACGGAGAGTTACTTGACCCTAGCTCACCAAAAGCCAACTTTAGATAAGGCCTGCACGCAAATCACAACCCTACTAGCATGACGTATTCCGCTTAGTGAAAAAGAAGACGATTGTGGTTCGGATTTTGCCATCCTTATAGCCCGCACAGGTGAGCCTTTACCGGTGACGTCACGCCAGCTGGACTGCGCAGAGGCCTTCTAAAAAGTTGGTTGTGGTTCACCACAGTGAGAGATGACTTTGTAACAATATAATCTTTTCAATGGCAATAACTAGTGCAGTCCGTCAGTGAACACGTACTGAACCGCTAGAGAACAATCAACTCATAGTTAACACTCGTAGGAGCCTGTGCTTCCTCTAAGCCCATGGTCTACTTTGCAACTACAGTCTATTCATAAACTGTTACCAAAACTCTAAAATCAATTTTCTCAAAAACTATTCTGTAGATTGCTGTGATATTTTGGCATGCAGACTTATATTTTCCCGGGTCATAATACAACATTTTTTGTCCTATTAATAAAGCGATTTAGTCTAGGATCTTGTGATATAACTTATTAAAAGCAAAAGAGGCTTAAAGGGCAGACATTTAAAGGTTTTACAGTCAATCCCCTCACCCGAACAATAATTGGCACACTTTCAAATTTTAAGTGAAAAGAAAAACAATCACTTAAAGTGTCAAAGTGCATGTGGATAACCGGGCACTTGATTGCCCTTACCAGAATATAAAGTAGAGCCAGTCACCGTGACAATGTGATGTGTGATGTGTTGTACTGTAAAATCTCATGTTTCTTGCACAATATTTGTTTCTGTACACCATTTATACAAGAAATAATCCTATTTGCAAAATAAGCCCTGCCTTTTAACTTAACATTTACAAATTATTAAAGTCCAGGAAAGTCAAAGATTGAATGAATTATGACGACATTATGTCAAATAGCTTATGAGAAGAATAAATATATTTAGTTTGAGCATACATTTTTTAGCGGACTGTAAATTCAATTTTGGATTATTTTAAGAACCAACGTCTTCATTTCAAATCTACTAACAAATTTGTTGTCATTCTTTTCATTGAAGCATTACCACAGTGTTTAAAGGGTGCTTGTCACGTCTCATGAAGCACGGGAAATAAATTATTAGTGCATAGCCGGTGCCACTTATTTAGGTCTTGTGACTATATCACGCTTCAGTTCCTCAAAGATAACCTCTGGTATTCATATTCCAGAGCACGATGAGCTATCAAGACGTGTCGTTCGGGAAACATGTAGCTACATTTGAAAAGTGAACCTCGGTCCATCTGGTAAATAGACCAAGTCGCTACATTTGAAAAGTGAACCTCGGTCCATCTGGTAAAAGACCAAGTCGCCACATTTGAAAAGTGAACCTCGGTTCATCTGGTAAAAAGACCAAGTCGCTACATTTGAAAAGTAAACCTCGGTCCATCTGGTAAATAGACCAAGTCGCTACATTTGAAAAATGAACCTCGGTCCATCTGATCAATAGACCAAGTCGCTACATTTGAAAAGTGAACCTCGGTCCATCTGGTCAATAGACCAAGTCGCTACATTTCAAAAGTTAACCTCGGTCCATCTGGTCAATAGATCAAATCGCTACATTTGAAAAGTGAACCTCGGTCAATCTGGTCAATAGACCAAGTCGCTACATTTGAAAAGTGAACCTCGGTCCATCTGGTAAATAGACCAAGTCGCTACATTTGAAAAGTGAACCTCGGTCTATCTGGCCAATAGACCAAGTCGCTACATTTCAAAAGTGAACCTCGGTCTATCTGGTCAATAGACCAAGTCGCTACATTTGAAAAGTGAACCTCGGTCCATCTGGTAAATAGACCAAGTCGCTACATTTCAAAAGTTAACATCGGTCCATCCAGTCAATAGACCAAGTCGCTACATTTGAAAAGTGAACCTCGGTCTATCTGGCCAATAGACCAAGTCGCTACATTTCAAAAGTGAACCTCGGTCAATCTGGTCAATAGACCAAGTCGCTACATTTCAAAAGTGAACCTCGGTCAATCTGGTCAATAGACCAAGTCGCTACATTTCAAAGTGAACCTCGGTCAATCTGGTCAATAGACCAAGTCGCTACATTTCAAAAGTGAACCTCGGTCAATCTGGTCAATAGACCAAGTCGCTACATTTCAAAAGTGAACCTCGGTCAATCTGGTCAATAGACCAAGTCGCTACATTTCAAAAGTGAACCTCGGTCAATCTGGTCAATAGACCAAGTCGCTACATTTCAAAAGTGAACCTCGGTCTATCTAGTCAATAGACCAATTCACTAAGTGAAACTGCTAAGATGTTTTGTTGCAGCTCTTGTTACTTTCCGACAAGGTAGTGAGAGTTTTGTCTTGTCACTTTAAAAGTTGTCTAGAGTTTTGTCTTGTCACTTTAAAAGTTGTCTAGAGTTTTGTCTTGTCACTTTAAACGTTGTCTAGAGTTTTGTCTTGTCACTTTAAAAGTTGTCTAGAGTTTGGTCTTGTCACTTTAAAAGTTGTCTAGAGTTTTGTCTTGTCACTTTAAACGTTGTCTAGAGTTTTGTCTTGTCACTTCAAAAGTTGTCTAGAGTTTTGTCTTGTCACTTTAAAAGTTGTCTAGAGTTTTGTCTTGTCACTTTAAAAGTTGTCTAGAGTTTTGTCTTGTCACTTTAAGACAAGGTGTGTAGAGTTTGGTCTCTTAACTTTTAGTCAAGGTGTCTAGAGTTTTGCCTCCTTACTTTAAGACAAGGTGTGTAGAGTTTGGTCTCTTTCACTTTTAGTCAAGGTGTCTAGAGTTTTGCCTCCTTACTTTAAGACAAGGTGTCTAGAGTTTTGTCTCCTCACTTTAAGACAAAATGTCTAGTCTTTCATACCTGCTGGATTGATGGAATATTCATCAGCATCATCAATTACCGTGCCTGCTGGCGTAGGTGATAATCATGTCTCTCCACAACTTCAGATCTCGACAGTTATTTATTTTTTCCGTTGTTGACCTTCTGCCAAGCCATTCTCTTAATTTGTCTGGTTTCTTTTCTCTTTGTTTCCCTCTATCTCTTCGTCCCTAGATTTTTCCAGTTGTTACAATATATTCCAGCTGTTCCCTTCTCATTACATGGCTAAAAAATGATGATTGTTTCTTCCTAATATTGGAAATTACCTCTCTTTTTACTTTGGCCTCTTCCAGAACGTTTTCATTATCCTTTTTTAGCTGCCCATGGTATTCTCAACATTCTTCTATAAAACCACATTTCTACAGCCTCCAGTGATTTTCTTGTCTGCTGTCCTATTGTATATGAAATATTAGAAACACTAGAGAACTTAACAGTAGCAGAGGCCAACGAAAGACCACAAATTAATTTTCTATCAACGCTGAAAGGTAAACGAGAATAGAAAGAAGAAGACAGAAAGAGAACGGAGATCCGGATGAAGTACACACACGGGTTCAAAGTTGAAAGTAAGTGAATGAAGTGCTAACGTCGAGGGCACCAAGTCGGACTGTCGTTAAACGTGGGTCTAATAAAAGTCGTGTTAGCATCCCGTTGACACATTTCGTTGTGAAGCTGGCGTTGACAAGCGGCAGGTGAGTTTTTATATGACAGTCTTGTCAACCTGTTACCTGTCCCCACACTGGCTCATATCATAAATGATTTTGGCGCAACACATTAGCTCAAACTCTGTCTCGCGTGACACACATATTATCTGAGTGTCACAGTCTCGCCTCGTCTCTGCCAATTTTGTACCGACATGCTGTTTTGTCACTTTATGTTTCCTTTCACAATTACAGCAAAATCAATGACACATTCCTTCAGCTTTTTTTTTTTTTTAAATAAAGATAATTGTCTTCTTTTTATTCTAACTTCATTTTTTTTTCATTCTTTATTTCTATCTTTCTTTCTTTCTTTCTTAAAATTATATCTCGTCTCATTTTTTTCTGTTTGTATTTTCTTTAATATTCTCATCTTCTTTGTTTTCCTCTTCATGACCAGCATCATCTATTATTATTATTCCATATCGTCTTCGTTTTCCGTTTGCAAATCCTTTAATTTGTGTCTTCTTCTTTGTCATCTTCATCTTCTTCTTCTATTGCATCGTCATCAGACTAAGTTCCTCTCCACATACACCTTATTTTCTACACGATAACACGTATTTGGTAATCCCGAAATGGCAG
This sequence comes from Megaustenia siamemsis, assembly GCA_032433765.1. NCBI lineage: Eukaryota > Metazoa > Mollusca > Gastropoda > Stylommatophora > Ariophantidae > Megaustenia > Megaustenia siamemsis. Next base: position 70,743,693 of record JAVIAB010000024.1, on the reverse strand, counting down.
GCTCATCAAGTTCTCGCTATTTCGACTACGCTTCTCATGCCATAGATGCAGATTTGTATATTCGTCTTTCTTGTGTTTTCTAATTTGTCAAAACTTCTTAACTGATATTTTGTAGTCGATTAGGTAACCTTTCAATGTATATGTACTTACTCAACCCGTAAACTACTTCTCTATCTTTAATCTCTGTGGAGTTCTGTATTTGTTGTTTTACAAGTGCATTTTTTAAAAATCTGACTGGTCGTCGCACTGACTGATCTGATTGGTTTTTGAATGGGTTGATCTGATTGATCGTTATTCTGATTGGTCGAAGGTCTTATTGATCTGATTTGTCGTTGGTGTGGTAGGTCATTGGTCTGATTGGTCGAAGGTCTTATTTATCTTATTGGTCGTTGGTGTGGTAGGTGATATGTCGATGGTCTTATTGATCTGATTGGTCGTTAGTGCGGTAGGTCATTTATCTGATTGGTCGATTATCTTATTGATCTGATTGATCGTTAGTGTGGTAGGTGATTGATCGATGATCTTATTAGTTTGATTGGTGTTAGTATGGTAGGTCATTGGTCTGATTCGTCGATGATCTGATTGGTCGTTATTGCGGTAGGTCATTGGTCTGATTGGTCGATGGTCTTATTGATCTGATTGGTCGTTAGTGTGGTAGGTCATTGGTCTGATTGGACGATGGTCTTATTGATCTGATTGATCGTTAGTGTGGTAGATCATTGGTCTGATTGGTCGATGATCTTATTGATCTGGTTGATCGTTAGTGTGGTAGGTCATTGGTCTGATTGGTCGATGGTCTTATTGATCTGGTGGTGTTAGTGTGGTAGGTCATTGGTCTGATTGGTCGATGATCTTATTGATCTGATTGATCGTTAGTGTGGTAGGTCATTGGTCTGTTTGGTCGATGGTCTTATTGATCTGATTGGTTGTTAGTGTGGTAGGTCATTGGTCTGATTGGTCGATGGTCTTATTGATCTGATTGGTCGTTAGTGTGGTAGGTCATTGGTCTGATTGGTCGATGATCTTATTGATCTGATTGATCGTTAGTGTGGTAGGTCATTGGTCTGATTGGTCGATGTCTTATTGATCTGGTTGGTTGTTAGTGTGGTAGGTCATTGGTCTGATTGGTCGATGATCTTATTGATCTGATTGGTCGTTAGTGCGGTAGGTCATTGGTCTGATTGGTCGATGATCTTATTGATCTGATTGGTCGTTAGTGCGGTAGGTCATTGTTCTGATTGGTCGATGATCTTATTGATCTGATTGGTCGTTAGTGCGGTAGGTCATTGGTCTGATTGGTCGAAGGTCTTATTGATCTGATTGGTCGATGATCTTATTGATCTGATTGGTCGTTAGCGCGGTAGGCCATTGGTCTGATTGGTCGATGATCTTATTGATCTGATTGATCGTTAGTGCGGTAGGTCATTGGTCGATGATCTTATTGATCTGATTGGTCGTTAGTGCGGTAGGTCATTGGTCTGATTGGTCGATGGTCTTATTGATCTGATTGGTCGTTAGTGCGGTAGGTCATTGGTCTGATTGGTCGATGGTCTTATTGATCTGATTGGTCGATGGTCTTATTGATCTGATTGGTCGTTAGTGCGGTAGGTCATTGGTCTGATTGGTCGATGGTCTTATTGATCTGATTGGTCGATGGTCTTATTGATCTGATTGGTCGTTAGTGCGGTAGGTCATTGGTCTGATTGGTCGATGGTCTTATTGATCTGATTGGTCGATGGTCTTATTGATCTGATTGGTCGTTAGTGCGGTAGGTCATTGGTCTGATTGGTCGATGGTCTTATTGATCTGATTGGTCGATGGTCTTATTGATCTGATTGGTCGTTAGTGCGGTAGGTCATTGGTCTGATTGGTCGATGGTCTTATTGATCTGATTGATCGTTAGTGCGGTAGGTCATTGGTCTGATTGGTCGATGATCTTATTGATCTGATTGATCGTTAGTGCGGTAGGTCATTGGTCTGATTGGTCGATGGTCTTATTGATCTCATTGGTCGTTAGTGTGGTAGGTCATTGGTCTGATTGGTCGATGATCTTATTGATCTGATTGATCGTTAGTGCGGTAGGTCATGGTCTGATTGGTCGATGATCTTATTGATCTGATTGATCGTTAGTGCGGTAGGTCATTGGTCTGATTGGTCTATGATCTTATTGATCTGATTGGTCGTTAGTGTGGTAGGTCATTGGTCTGATTGGTCGATGATCTTATTGATCTGATTGGTAGTTGGTGTGGTAGGTCATTGGTCTGATTGGTCGATGATCTTGTTGATCTGATTATTCGTTAGTGCGGTAGGTCATTGATCAGACTGGTCGATGATCTTATTGATCTGATTGGTCGTTAGTGTGGTAGGTCATTGGTCTGATGGTCGATGATCTTATTGATCTGATTGGTAGTTTGTGTGGTAGGTCATTGGTCTGATTGGTCGAAGGTCTTATTTATCTTATTGGTCTTTGGTGTGGTAGGTCATTGGTCGATGATCTTATTGATCTGGTTGGTTGTTAGTGCGGTAGGTCATTGGTTTGATTGGTCGATTATCTTATTGATCTGATTGATCGTTAGTGTGGTAGGCCATTGGTTTGATTGGTCGATTATCTTATTGATCTGGTTGATCGTTAGTGTGGGTAGGTCATTGGTCTGATTGGTCGATGATCTTATTGATCTGATTGATCGTTAGTGTGGTAGGTTATTGGTCTGATTGGTCGATTGTCTTATTTATTTTATTGATCGTTAGTGTAGTAGGTCATTGGTCTGATTGGTCGATTATCTTATTGATCTGATTGGTCGTTGGTGTGGTAGGTCATTGGTCTGATTGGTCGATGGTCTTATTTATTTGATTGATCGTTAGTGTGGTAGTTCATTGGTTTGATTGGTCGATTATCTTATTGATCTGATTGGTCGTTGGTGTGGTAGGTCATTGGTATGACTGGTCGATTATCTTATTGATCTGATTGATGGTTAGTGTTGTAGGTGATTGGTCTGATTGGTCGATGATCTTATTGATCAGATTGGTCGTTAGTGTGGTAGGTCATTGATCTGATTGGTCGATGATCTTATTGATCTGATTGGTCGTTGGTGTGGTAGGTCATTGATCTGATTGGTGGATAGTCCTATTGATCTGATTTTTCGTTGGTACGGTAGATCATTGATCTGATTGGCCGATTGTCTTATTAATCTGATTGGTCGTTGGTGTGGTAGGTTATTGGTCGATGGTCCTATTAATCTGATTGGTGTTGGTGTGTTTGGTTGTTGGTCTGGGTAGTGATTTTTTCTGAATAGACAACTTTGTCCACAAGCAAGTGTTTTCCTGTAAGAATGTAAAGAAAACAAAATCAAGGTAAGGAAAGCAGTCCATAGCAAACGCATGCTAGAGACGGATGCACTGGACTGATATATACAAATCACAGCACACGTTTGAAATGAAAGCAATACAATAGAATGAAATAATGTTGTCAAATTCTCTTCTTCTGCCCTTTGTTTACTCATCGTTTCCATGCAAACGAAATAACACTACGTTAATTAAAAATAATAACACAACATTCGTAAGCTAAGAGACGATAGGAAGACCAGTAGTAAATATGTGAAAAGAAAAAGTAGGAAATAGAAAGTGTAGAAGGACAGGGAATGGACATAGTCTGCACAAGTACTAGTTAATTATGTAATCACTGGTCTATGTTTAGAATCTCGTCTCTGAGGGACTGGTATGTTCCACGTCTGTGTTATTATTGTCCCACAAGTAAATATAATGGCTGACACGTTTGGCAATTATCTGGCTATTAATCTTTTTATGGTCTTTTTTTAAATTGTAATTTCTTTTGCTTTGTTCATGCAGAGCTCTAGTGCAGTTTTTTATTAGTTTAACTGCATGTCTTGTACATTTTAACTGTTTACCGATCTAGTTTAACTGTTTGTCTTGTTAAATTTATGTGGTTGTCTTTCTAGATAAACTACCTGCCGTTTCGAGTTTAACGTTTTGGCTTACTTTTAGTTGCTTATTTTGTATAACTTTCTGTCTATCTAGTTTGTTTATCTACCTTATTGAGTTCAACTGCTTGTATTGTCGTGTTTAATTTTTTTCTCTTTCAAAAGTTTAAATGTTTGTCTTGCTAGTCTAACTGCTTATATATCGAATTGAACTGCATGTCCTATCGAGTTTAACTGCTTGTCTTGTTAGCTTTTCTGCTTGTCTTGTCGAGTCTAACTGCTTGTTTTGTCGAGTCTAACTGCATGTCTTGTCGAGTCTAACTGCTTTTCTTGTCGAGTCTAACTGCTTTGTCTTGTCGAGTCTAACTGCTTTTCTTGTCGAGTCTAACTGTTTGTTTTGTCGAGTCTAACTGTTTTATCGAGTCTAACTGCTTGTCTTGTCGAGTCTAACTGCTTGTCTTGTCGAGTCTAACTGTTTGTCTTGTCGAGTCTAACTGTTTGTCTTGTCGAGTCTAACTGCTTGTCTTGTCGAGTCTAACTGTTTGTCTTGTCGAGTCTAACTGCTTGTCTTGTTGAGTCTGTTTGTCTTGTCGGTGTTTTGTCGAATCTAACTGCTTGTCTTGTCGAGTCTAACTGCTTGTCTTGTCCAGTCTAACTACTTGTTTTGTTCAGTCTAACTGCTTGTCTTGTTGAGTCTAACTGCTTGTCTTGTTGAGACTAACCGTTTGTCTTGTTGAGTCAAACTGCGTGTCTTGTCTACATTAGGTTCATATCTTGTCGAATTTAACTATTTGTTTTGATAGTTTGATTGCTTATTGTGTCGAGTTTAGCCGTTTGTGCATGTTTGGTTAGTTTCACAGGTTGTCGTATTCATTTATTGAAATTGCCAGTTAATTACTCAAACATAGTCACGTTTGTCTCGTTAGTTGTACTATTCCTATTTCTAGTTTAGCTGTTGTTCACATTGAGTTAATCTGATTGATTAACCCTTTCCGTGCAGAAGCTTATTAATAGTGCAACGAAAGCGATATCTGAGCCAAAACTTTTCATGGTTTTAATGAATCAATCGACATATTTATTTTTGTCTAACATATTACATATTATTTATTAATTTTTTTAGATAATTGAACAGGTATTAGATTTCACCAATATCAAGATGAATGTACCGGTCAAATACCAGTGGATAAAGAGATACATCGAAGACGATGGCGATGGATCGGACACACACTACGGAAGCCAACTGAGAGTATTACACAACAGGCCATTTTTCGGAATCCCCAGGGGAAAAGACAAAGAGGAAGACCAAGGAATTCTTGGAGAAGACGATCGAAGCAGAGATGAAGATGATGGGGAAGACATGGAATGATCTTAAAAGAATTGCAAAAAATAGAACGACTTGGAAAGTGTTTGTTGAAGACCTATGCTCCACTGGGAGCTAAAAGGTTAAGAAGAAGAATATCAAGATGATGCAAGACATGTAAAAAGGATATGGTTTGATGAAGGTTCACGTAAATCAGATTGAGAGAGACGCCCTCTGCGGCGAAACGTGTGCGGCCAAAACTGGCTTGCGCACAGTGCAGCAAAATGTAAATGTATGGAATGAGTTAAGTTGGCGTTGTATCGAGCTAGTCGTGTTGATTTACTGTTTATCTTATTGATTTTATCCTGCTGATTTACCTCTCACTTTGTCTATTTTATCTTACTGATTTACCTCTCACTGCCGATGTTACCTTGCTGATTTACCTCTCACTGTCGATGTTACCTTGCTGATTCACCTCTCAATCTCGATGTTACCTTGCTGATTCACCTCTCACTGCCGATGTTATCTTGCTGATTTACCTCTCACTGCCGATGTTATCTTGCTGATTTACCTCTCACTGCCGATGTTATCTTGCTGATTTACTCTCACTGTCGATGTTATCTTGCTGATTTACCTCTCACTGCCGATGTTACCTTGCTGATTCACCTCTCACTGCCGATGTTATCTTGCTGATTTACCTCTCACTGTCGATGTTACCTTGCTGATTGACCTCTCACTGCCGATGTTATCTTGCTGATTGACCTCTCATTTTGTCGATGTTATCTTGCTGATTCACCTCTCACTGTCGATGTTACCTTGCTGATTCACTCTCACTGTCGATGTTATCTTGCTGATTCACCTCTCACTGTCGATGTACCTTGCGGATTCACCTCTCACTGCCGATGTTACCTTACTGATTCTCCTCTCACTGCCGATGTTATCTTGCTGATTTACCTCTCACTGTCGATGTTACTTGCTGATTGACCTCTCACTGCCGATGTTATCTTGCTGATTGACCTCTCATTTTGTCGATGTTATCTTGCTGATTCACCTCTCACTGTCGATGTTACCTTGCGGATTCACCTCTCACTGCCGATGTTATCTTGCTGATTCTCCTCTCACTGCCGATGTTATCTTGCTGATTTACCTCTCACTGTCGATGTTACTTGCTGATTGACCTCTCACTGCCGATGTTAACTTGCTGATTGACCTCTCATTTTGTCGATGTTATCTTGCTGATTCACCTCTCACTGTCGATGTTATCTTGCTGATTTACCTCTCACTGTCGATGTTATCTTGCTGATTTACCTCTCACTGTCGATGTTATCTTGCTGATTTACCTCTCACTGTCGATGTTATCTTGCTGATTCACCTCTCACTGCCGATGTTATCTTGCTGATTTACCTCTCACTGTCGATGTTATCTTGCTGATTTACCTCTCACTGTCGATGTTATCTTGCTGATTTACCTCTCACTGTCCATGTTATCTTGCTGATTTTACCTCTCACTGTCGATGTTATATTGCTGATTCACCTCTCACTGCCGATGTTATCTTGCTGATTTACCTCTCACTGTCGATGTTATCTAGCTGATTTACCTCTCACTGTCGATGTTATCTTGCTGATTTACCTCTCACTGTCGATGTTATCTTGCTGATTCACCTCTCACTGCCGATGTTATCTTGCTGATTTACCTCTCACTGTCGATGTTATCTTGTTGATTGACCTCTCACTGTCGATGTTATCTTGCTGATGTAGCGGAATGTCGTGTTACATTTTGTGCGACACAAACTATAAATCACTGACTAGGAGAACGGGTGACCGAGTGGGTAGCTTGTCGAGGACCAAAGTAGGAGAGCGCGAGTTCGAATCCTGGTGGAGTCAAATTTTTTTTTCTGAACGGGTGAAATAAAAACTCAGACCCGAACACCTCTCGGCGATTGCGCTGGACACGCGACCTTTATTCTCTGGTCCTATAAGTCTAATTACACTTACCTTTAAGACCTGATTCAACATAAAATTCACAGAAATGTATTCTATTGTTATCCTCCGATATGTAGCACATCTCTCTTTCGTTTCATCATTTCATCTCTTATCCCCCTTTTTATTTCTCCTTTATTTACCTGTCCCGTTCATCCTAGATGTAGTAGAGTTACATTTATTTCGTTGTTCGTTTGTGTTGTTCTTGTTTTCTGAAGAAGGCCACATGTGGGTCAAAATGTCAGTATTTTGTTGTGTTCCTTTTTTGTAAAGCTGCCACCATACCTTGTATGTATGTACGTTACACCCCACTACTTTCTCCTGCTACCAGCTTTACCGCAGCTTTGAAATTATTTGCCTGTCCTGTATCAGTAAATATTTTACCGTCATTATTGACTAGTATTAACGGTACTACCATTTTTGCGTTTGTGCCAGTCATTAACAACCAGGCCCATATAACTATGTGGTTATGTATGCCTGACATGTTTTATGTCGGATACATCAGGCAACTAGTGACTTATTTGCATAATGTACTGACTCAAACAGGACAAACAGGAAGGAAAGGAATGGCAGACTGCCTTCTTTTATTGCCTAGACTAATCATGACATATCACAGGACAAATTTGAAACAAGTGCAACGCGTCAAATACTTGGGCACAATAATAACATCGGATGGAAGATGCACCACGGAAATAAAAAGTAGAATAGCTCAGGCCAAAATAGCATTTCAGAAAATGAAAAACATCTTATGCAACAAATCTATGTCAATAGAAATGGGAAAGAGAGTTTATCGGTGCTACATAGAACCAATTCTGACCTATGGAAGCGAATCATGGACAGTAGACAAAGAAATGAAAAGACTATTAGAGGCCACAGAGATGGGATTTCTCAGAAGAATGTTGAAAGTTCTCTGGACAACTAAAAAGACCAATGAGGAAGTTCTCAAAGAGGCCAACACAAAAGGCAGCTCCTAAAAAACATCAGAAAGAAACAATCAACATTTTTCGGGCACATCATGAGAAGAGGAAAGTTGGAATACTTGGTTACAACAGGCAAAATAAAAGAAAAGAGAGATCGCGGACGACAAAGAGAGAAAATACTGGATAGCTTGGTGTCATGGCATGAAAAAACAGTCAACAACAGAACTGATACGATGCACTGTAGATAGAAGATTGTGGAAGGACATGATCGCCTACGCCAACCGGTAGAGTACATGATAATGACTGACTCAAAATAGGAAGTTGCGATAGCTCGCTGGTTAGTGACCTGGACTACAAAGAACAAAAGGTCGAGTTCCATCCGATCAACGTCTTCCGGTTTTACCCGCCTTTGGGTACTGGATTTTTTCTGGGAAAATAAAACAGCACGGGCGTAATACCGACCATATTACCCCAAAAATCATGTGCCGAAGGTCTGTAAAATTATGGTCACTAACACCATATTCCCTATACGCCACTTGGCGTGACGGGGATACTTGCTTTGCTACTATAGCTCGTTTCAAATCATGTGCTCAACTTCAAAACGCTATTACTCTCTAACCATTTGTTAAAAACTTTTGAAATTTTCAAATGTTATTAGAATGCAAAAGACCCTTTAAATGTATATTTAACAAATATCTTGCAGCTGCAGTTTTCTTAAAGCGGCGAATTTCTTTGATGTTTGTCACAATTGTAAATTGTGAAGCCCTAAAGAATAGAAATTACCGTAGTTGCTGGTCTATGATTAATTTTCACTAGGTAAAGGCGTGGCCGTAATGGGGAAATAACTGTATAAGATAAAACACCAGGAGAATTATTGTCTGCTCAGTTCGAGACGGACGATAATATCAAGGTATACCTGTATGTCCAATTTTCATAGTTGTGTGGTCCTGAAAAGGACCGTTTGTTGAACTAATTTAAGGTAATATAGGGGCCAACATTGTGGGGGCTATATACTTTCATTCTGAATCAGACGAGTCTAAAAGATTAATAACTGTTTGGGGTTGAACATTCCACAAACCATCATTTTTCCAATATTCCTCTTCCTGTTTTAAGACGTGGTCTTCACATTAGCCCAATAATCTTTGTCTATATTTAATAAAGCGAGATTAGCAAGAGTCTTTACATCGCATATTTTGAATGTTGTATTTCCATCTGCCACTTGTCCTTTTAATTTTGCCCAGATTAGTTCTATTGGATTTAAATGAGCATGGTAAGGTGGCAGCCTCAAACTTATATGACCGTGCTCTTGGATAATTTTATCTATTTGAAAAATCTTTTTCCTCTGTTTTTGCTTTACTAGAGATAGTAATTCAGGTTTTAAGTACGTGTTATTAAATTGTATGTGCTCCTTTGTGAGCCATATCTTAATAGCATCTTTTGTACTGGATGACGTCGGGACTTTATCTTCAAGTGCAACAATGTTGTGGTACGCTGCATTGTCCATTATTAGGCAAGATGGTCGATCTAGTGATGGGAGAACAGAATTTTCAATCCAATGTCTAAATATGTGACCATCATCTCAGAGTGATAATCCCGATTGTCTATGGATTTTGAAGAAAAATGAGCTCTGCATTCTGTATTAGTCCATGTTGTCGACTACCTGCATGAGCAATTATCAAGCGCTGTCCTTTGCTGCTAGGTATAATCTCTTAATCTTTCCATCTGATGACTGCCATTCCCTTTGGTTAGTGTGGTGAGCATTGATCCATGTTTCATCCAAGTACACAATATCATAACCTTGCTTGCGCACCTCTTTTACTTCACGTAAGTACTTGCTTCTCATGACTATTATATGTGGCTTCTCCCAGATGATGTTTCGTCCATTGGAATACTTTCTGAATAAGCCTGCAGCTCTCACATTCCTCCATAATGTAGACTTTGATATTTCAATACTGTTGTTCTTTTTCAGCGATACTTTAAATTTTCTTATTGTAACAGTTTCATTCATACCCAACATTTTGTAAATTTCACTTCTAATAAGTTCACTGTCGAAATTATCCAACATTTTTGCTCTTCCTTGTGATTTTGTATATTTGGAACATTGACGGTCACGTGCTTGAATCCAGCGATTAAATGACCGTTTAGATAAATCCAAAATGTGTCTTGTCCTATTCTCAGGGTTTTCTAAAGAATGAAATAATCTTCCTCGTTTAGCCTCTTTGCAAAAAATAGTCATAAATTTTTATTGCGATGTTTTGTAAACTGCAGAATTCATTTTAAGACTCATGATAAATGTTATTGTTCCACGTCTCCACCTATGAATGAACGGAAATGGAACACACAATGCCTCGTGTTTTCTACAAGTGTCTAATTGTGTCAGACAACTCACGTTGAAAGCGTGCAAAAACGTCAATTGTACCGTGTATGGATTTTTAATCGCTATTTTAAAATTAAAATACTGTAAACACTAAGTTTTGACTACATCAATGGGTCGTTATAAATTTATATAATCAAATAAGCAATAATAATAACCAATGTTTTTTTTAATGAAATTAATTCCCTGTGGGTTCTAATCATTATAACTTTACATGCAAATTTTGAAAAAATTACAAAAAGGGTTTAAAAAGATATCGATTTTAAAAGTTGGGCACCAGTTATGAAACGGACTATAGCTTAAAATCCACGTTGTGATAAAGCATTTTTAACACACACAAAATTAGGACATGAGTGCTTATCTTAATATCATAACAACTTTTTCGCTTAAAAAATTACAATGTTGTATTTTACATCAATATGTGAAGAATTTAATTAATTTTGTGATAAAATGATTTACAAATATTTTTGTTTCACAAAAATTGTCAAAAGTAACTGTAAAAACATGATAAAGACCACCAAAAAAAAAATTGAAAATAATAAAAACAAAAAAAAAACTGCACTTGAAATAATATTACCGGCTAATGCACGTCAGTAACACAGTGAATGTTGCTCATTGTAAAATATTTTCATTTTTACACAAAATTGTAAAAGTTTCACATGTTTACGCTTAAAAATATGTATGTGTTTTTTTTTTAAATTAATTTCGATGATTTTACGTCAATTTCAGCAACAAATAATATAATAATAATAAAGCAGAATTTACACCATCATGTCATAATATTTATTTGTAATCCACATACTGCAGTGATGATATATTAAAATGTGTAAAATTAAATGAACTTCTTATAACAAAGTATTTACAATAATAATGTTGTTAGAAAAATGACGAAAAAAAATGTCATAATTGACCTATCTCTAGAAGTAGAAGAAGGAATGGGTAACGTCCCCTTATCTGGTGCCAATATACGTTCCTATGATCAATATTATCATTCAATGAACAATCTGAATCCGAACTTACATCCATGTGGTGGATACATAACACTTCTACATTTTTAATAGTAGTACGTGATTGAATTAATTGTGAGGCGTGTTCGGCAGTAAATAGTTAGTTACGTTTGTAAGGAAGCCATTTTCTTACCAGTGAAAATTCAATCCCTTGAAATAACACATGATTGAAACTGATTAAAAACACAATGAAACCTGCTTCAAATAACACAGGAAGATTGCCCTTCCGGTGCGACCCAAGATGGTGGTGTCTTTTCCCCGGTTCATTAGCAAGGAAGTGCGATTTCATTGCTGTGTGATTCTGAATGAAAAAAAGAAATAGAAAGCTCACGGTGTATCCACGTGTCAAAGAGCTGATTTACTGGGTTTGGCCAGTCTATAACATGGAAACGAGTTCTGAACCGTGTGGCTGAGTGAGTGCACGTGAGTCTAGACCATCCACAGCCATCGACTTTCAGTGACAAAATCAACAATGACCACAAGAAGCATTCTGTTGAAGCCTAAACAACAACATCGAAGAAGGAAATCAAGAAAGGCAAACGTGCCGGAATGTGTCAGAAACGGTCGAAGTGAGAGAAGTTAGGTCTAAAGTATGTGCTCGTTACATACTGGAACTGTGCTTCTATAAATCAACGACTGCCCATTCTTGATAAGCTACTGTGCGGAACCGATATAAGGATTTTGAAAAAAAAAACACTTCTTGATGATAGGAAAATTAGTGCCACTGGATTTCACTGTTTCTACAATAGAAGACACCTTGGACATGCCTCTTTGTGCAAAAACATGGTGGCAGCTGAAGTGAATATTTCTGCGTGGGACAGTGAGAAGTGCAGGTACATGCGGTTAGGGTGCAGATCCCAGTTTATTTCGTGGTGTAAATGTGTACGCCTGTAATGGGAGGGTGGACACACAACACTGGCAGAATCTCTTCGCGTTCCAGGAGGAGAACGCCGATTTCCATGGAGACTTTAATGCTAGAGGCAACCAGTAGGTAACGTCATAACCACAAGCAGGGAGAAGACCTAGAGAACGCACTGATGTTGGTCAATTTATTGTGCTAAATCTTGAATAATGGTAAGGAAACCAGAATGGCCACTCGAACAGGGGACTCTGAAAGTGTCATAGCCCTGACACTGGTGTTTTCCACCTTCGCACCGGTTTGCAGGTGGAGTGCACTGGGATTCCACGGAAGTGATCACTATCCATGTGTCCTCCTAATTGAGAAAACCAGAAGTAGAAGCCAGAAAGAAAGCACCACACATTCCACTATGAGAACACAGACCAGGACGCCAATAGCGTAATTAGACAGAAGAAACAGGGTGTCCCTAGCAGGTTGCAGGAGAGATGGACGCAGCCGTCCTGGTGGAACGTAGAAGTTGAGGAAGCTTGGCGGATCAAGAGACAAACGGCCAAGACATGACAGAAAGCCAGAAAGAATGGAAGAACACAACCTGGGCTCCTGAAGTGTCTGAAGGAAGAGGTCGACCAATAAATGATGCACTTCAAACTGAAAGTGCAGATAAAGAGCATCATTGCACCACGAGCTCAACACAGGGAAATATGTCAGGCTAAAAAGAGGCAAATCATGGGTGGGCCGAGCAGAAGATGTCATCAAGCAGGTCTGTGGGCTTGCTAATATTAACGCTGGTGAGAAGTGGATACCGGTGCCACGTCATTCATGATAGTAGTAATAGATACCAACTGTATATAAGAACCTACAGACAACTCGCACATCGATTAGTAAGTAATAGATACCATCTGTATATAAGAACCTACAGACAACTCGCACATCGATCAGTAAGTAATAGATACCAGCTGTATATAAGAACCTACAGACAACTCGCACATCGATCAGTAAGTAATAGATACCAGCTGTATATAAGAACCTACAGACAACTCGCACATCGATTAGTAAGTAATAGATCATCGTTATCATCAAGTACCATTCCTGCTGGCTTAGGTGATCATGTCTCTCCACAACTTTCGATCTCGGCAGCTATTTATCATTTCTGTTGTTGACCTTCTGCCAAGCCATTCTCTTAACTGTCTGTTATTTTTTTCTCTTTGCTTCCCTCTATCTCTTCGTCCTTCATTTTTCCAGTTGTTACATTATATTCTAGTTGTTATCTTCTCATCACTTGGCCAAAAGATTGTGATTGTTTCTTCGTAATATTTGAAATTAGCTCTCGTTTTGCTTTGACCTCTTTCAGAACATTTTCATTACTCTTTCTAGCTGTCCATGGTATTCTCAACATTCTTCAGTAAAACCATATTTCTACAGACTCCAGTGATTTTCTTGTCTGTTGTCCTATTGTCCATGATTCACATCCATATGTTAAGACTGGCTCTACATAACATCTAAGAACTATTTTTCTTGTTTCTATTGTCAAAAATGTATTGTACAGTATCTTCCTCGTTTTTGTTGGAAACCTGCTTTTGCCTGAGCCATTCTGCATCTCACCTCTGTTGTACATCTTCCGTCTGAGGTTAACATTGTTCCCAAATATTTACATTCATTTCCCTGTTTAATATTGTTCCACTTGTCTTTATTTTGCACTGAGGTGATGTCTTTTTCTTTATTGTTACCATTGCTTCTGTCTTTTTACTATTAAGGCTGAGTCCTTTATTTTTACTTTCTTTTACTATAATGTCCAACATTTCTTGTAACTCATTTTCACTTTTATTAGCGATTAATACTGTATCATCAGCATACCTTAGATTATTTATATTATGACCTTCAATTGTTATTCCAGGCATGCTCTTTATGGATCTTAAAATAATCCCACTATAAATATTAACAAATCTGGTGACAGCACACAACGTTGCCTAACATCCTGTCTTATTTGTTGAAACATTCCCACAAGTAACAGATACCAACTGGGTATAATAACCACATACCAATTAGAAAGTAACAGATACAACTGCGTATAATAACCCATAGACAACAAGCATATCAATTAGAAAGTAATAGATACTAACGCGGATTTCTGTCTATACCTTACAACCGAACCAAATAAATTAAAAAATATAACGCTATGTTCTCCAGGAGTAACTTCCCAGAACAAGCAAACTGGGACAGAAAAGTCCGGTCACTCCTCATGTTTCAGGAAAGATGTCCTAGAGACATCTGGATACGGATATTCTCAGTTGAATTTGAAACTAAAACATCAAATGAGGGAAGCAGTGCTATCTACACAACTTACCCGACTTGTAAGAACCACTCTCTTCTCCAACGGGAGAAACGTGGACATAGTTCAGATAAGAGGCAATGGCAATACACACATAGTCATCTCAACAACTGGTATCCCTTAAACCCCCCCCCCTCCCTTTTCTTTCCCCCCAAAAAAGAAAAAAAAACCTGTACTATTCTCATTCTTCTTTCCTTCCTCATTTGCCTTTCAGCGTTGAGAGAATGAGAGAAGATATAATTTGCGGTCTTTTGCTCTTCTTTCGCCTCTCCTACTGTTATGTTTCCTAGTGTTTCTAATATTCCGTCAGTCCATCTTTCTCGTGGTCGGCCCTTGGATCTGGTGTTCTCGCAACGTTTATTGAAGATTCATTATGTTGTGTTTTGAACTATTTTACTGTTGCTTCTTTATATACTCAAAAGTGTGGGATTTTCCCCAGCTTTTTCTCAGTGCGTCATTTCTGATCTTATCGCTCAGACTGTTTCCTGCCATTCGTCTGACACATTTAATCTCTTTAGAGGTTATTTTTCTTATTGTTCTTGCATCTAGGGTCGAGGTCTGGCATCGGTAGCACAACGTTGGGATGGAGATTCTATTGTATAGTGCTCGTTTTGTCTCTAAAGTTATTTCCTTGATGGAGAATACTGGTGATAGCTGTCCAATGATTTGACAAGTTTTGTTGCATCTTGAGTCTGTTTCTGCTGTTTGTGAATTGTCGTTTGTCACTAGACTTCCTAGGTATTTAAATTCCTAATTGATGTAAAGAATGTCAAATAAGCCATATCTAGCCCCAATCAGGACAGACTCATCGAAATAATGAACAACAACACCGTGGTTTGCGGGAAACAAAAAGGTAGAGAAATTTTCGAAAGCAAGTGGGGACCACTTATGTTCATCTGTTCAGTCCTCATCAGAAGCTCAAAGATGCAAGGAAACAAACTGAAACAAGCAAAAGCATAGAAACTAGGTAAACGTCTTGTATATTTAGATAAATTATTTCAGTGAAAACAAGATCTCCCTTTAGTTGACGTCACAACAAAACTGAAAAGATTTTTTCTATCGGGGGTGAAATAAAAATCCTGAGTCTCACACGTCGTGGCGACTGCTTGACCAAGCGGCCTTTATCCCTCGGGTTCTATCGTTGCCCCCCGACATACACCAGCAATGGTACTATGTGTCGTAAAGATAGTTTTTTTTTTTTTTTTTTTTTTTACAACAAAACTATATAGTTCTCAGATACTGTTGAAAGTCAACAATAGATCAACTCTCTATTCAGAAGATAATATTGTTTTATTTTAAATATAGAAGCGGTTTAGTTGATGTGACTTTGTATCCTCCAGTTTTCATTTTTTGGTGACAGATTAGATTATTATAGAATTATTACATTGTAAATGAGTGCTAATTAATTTGTGATATTCAGGACGTGCATACTTAGAACAAATATCAGTGATAAAGTGATAAGATATAACACTAACAGAGAGTCACTCTCTAAGTCTCACATTTTTTATTGTAATTGGAGTCGGCTACCTTTCCCTAAACCCCCCGCCCCTAACCATTTCCCCCTCCCAGAGTCAATTTTTAATGCAGAAAAGGCTATAGATGATAATGATGATAAACAATATGATTGTAAAAATCTGCCTCAAATGGGCACAATAATTGTGAACAAGCTGTTTCAGAAACATAGGATTTTACGCTCGCGTTGTTTTTCTCTTCTCTGGAATTAGAGGTCTTCTAATAATAGATTGAGAACCACAGAATAAAGTGAAATGTTTATTCAAGGGGACACCATTCTTCCTAACTGTTGCTAACTGAAATAATTTATCGGACTAAACTTGACCTTTCCCAGAATGAAGTTAACTGTATGGAAAAAGAAAACAAAAAACAAAACAAAAAGCTAGTGCATGACACTTTAAACAAGGTCAGCAGAAATGGGAAAACCAAGATTGTCAGACTTACAATAGGTCACTTTGCGCAACACCTAGAAACAAAAATATGACTCGGTCACGCTGCAACAACCGATTGTGGAACCCCAAAACAGACTGCAGAGCATATGCTATAGGACTGTTGAGAGCTCTCAACATTCTAATATCACATATACAGTCCATGAACGTAACCTGGACAAATTTTGGGAACAGGGTGGAGACTTCGACACAATGACCTGTTCCTAGTCTAACCTCTAGAGCGGCGGTTCTTAAACTTTCTATCGCAATCGACCCCATTAAATAGGCTTCGCAATCGCGGACATCCA
This sequence comes from Megaustenia siamemsis, assembly GCA_032433765.1. NCBI lineage: Eukaryota > Metazoa > Mollusca > Gastropoda > Stylommatophora > Ariophantidae > Megaustenia > Megaustenia siamemsis. The sequence goes on along the minus strand of JAVIAB010000024.1, from coordinate 70,726,739 downwards.
TTAAGTACACTTTGTAGTCGCGGACACCCATTAAGTACACTTTGTAGTCCCGGACACCCATTAAGTACACTTTGTAGTCCCGGACACCCATTAAGTACACTTTGTAGCCGCGGACATTCGTTAAGTGCACTTTGTAGTCGCGGACATCCATTAAGTACACTTTGTAGTCGCGGACATCCATTAAGTACACTTTGTAGTCGCGGACACCCATTAGGTACACTTTGTAGTCGCGGGCATCCATTAAGCACACTTTGTAGTCGCGGGCATCCATTAAGTACACTTTGTAGTCGCGGACATCCATTAAGTACACTTTGTAGTCGTGGACATCCATTAAGTACACTTTGTAGTCGCGGACACCCATTAGGTACACTTTGTAGTCGCGGGCATCCATTAAGTACACTTTGTAGTCGCGGGCATCCATTAAGTAAACTTTGTAGTCGCGGACATCCATTAAATGTGCTTCATAGTCGCGCACATCCATTAAGTACACTTTTTAGTCGCGGACATTCATTAAACATGTTTTGTAGTTACGGACACCACGTAGTCGCGAAAATCCATTAAGTACACTTTGTAGTCGCGGACACCCATTAGGTACACTTTGTAGTCGCGGACATTAATTAAATATGCTTCGTAGTCGCGGACACCCATTAAGTACACTTTGTAGTCCCGGACACCCATTAAGTACACTTTGTAGCCGCGACATTCGTTAAGTACACTTTGTAGTCGCGGACATCCATTAAGTACACTTTGTAGTCGCGGACATCCATTAAGTACACTTTGTAGTCGCGGACACCCATTAGGTACACTTTGTAGTCGCGGGCATCCATTAAGTACACTTTGTAGTCGCGGGCATCCATTAAGTACACTTTGTAGTCGCGGACATCCATTAAGTACACTTTGTAGTCGTGGACATCCATTAAGTACACTTTGTAGTCGCGGACACCCATTAGGTACACTTTGTAGTCGCGGGCATCCATTAAGTACACTTTGTAGTCGCGGGCATCCATTAAGTAAACTTTGTAGTCGCGGACATCCATTAAATGTGCTTCATAGTCGCGCACATCCATTAAGTACACTTTTTAGTCGCGGACATTCATTAAACATGTTTTGTAGTTACGGACACCACGTAGTCGCGGACATCCATTAAGTACACTTTGTAGTCGCGGACACCCATTAGGTACACTTTGTAGTCGCGGACATTAATTAAATATGCTTCGTAGTCGCGGACACCCATTAAGTACACTTTGTAGTCACGGACATTCATTAAATGTGCTTCATAGTCGCGCACATCCATTAAGTACACTTTTTAGTCGCGGACATTCATTAAACATGTTTTGTAGTTACGGACACCACGTAGTCGCGGACATCCATTAAGTACACTTTGTAGTCGCGGACATTCATTAAATGTGCTTCATAGTCGCGCACATCCATTAAGTACACATTTTAGTTGCGGACATTCATTAAATATGTTTCGTAGTCGCGGACACCCATAAAGTACACTTTGTAGTCGCGGACATTCATTAAATATGTTTTGTAGTTGCGGACACCACGTAGTCGCGGACACCCATTAAGTACACTTTGTAGTTGCGGACATTCATTAAATATGTTTCGTAGTTGCGAACACCACGTAGTCGTGTACACCCATTAAATATGCGCCGTGTCTCGGACATCCATTAAATATGCGCCGTGTCTCGGACACCCATTAAATATGCGCCGTGTCTCGGACATCCATTAAATATGCGCCGTGTCTCGGACACCCATTAAATATGCGCCGTGTCTCGGGCACCCATTAAATATGCGCCGTGTCTCGGACACCCATTAAATATGCGCCGTGTCTCAGACATCCATTAAATATGCGCCGTGTCTCGGACACCCATTAAATATGCGCCGTGTCTCGGGCACCCATTAAATATGCGCCGTGTCTCAGACATCCATTAAATATGCGCCATGTCTCGGACATCCATGAAATATGCGCCGTGTCTCGGACACCCATTAAATATGCGCCGAGTCTCAGACATCCATTAAATATGCGCCGTGTCTCGGACACCCATTAAATATGCGCCGTGTCTCGGACACCCATTAAATATGCGCCGTGTCTCGGACACCCATTAAATATGCGCCGTGTCTCGGGCACCCATTAAATATGCGCCGTGTCTCGGACATCCATGAAATATGCGCCGTGTCTCGGACACCCATTAAATATGCGCCGTGTCTCGGACACCCATTAAATATGCGCCGTGTCTCGGACACCCATTAAATATGCGCCGTGTCTCAGACATCCATTAAATATGCGCCGTGTCTCGGACACCCATTAAATATGCGCCGTGTCTCGGACATCCATGAAATATGCGCCGTGTCTCAGACATCCATTAAATATGCGCCGTGTCTCGGACACCCATTAAATATGCGCCGTGTCTCGGACATCCATGAAATATGCGCCGTGTCTCGGACACCCATTAAATATGCGCCGTGTCTCGGACATCCATGAAATACGTATCGTAGTCGCGGATCGCCAGAGCTTTTTCCCTTTGTGCTTTCATTCGTTCATTCTTTCTTTACATTTAGCTACAAAATATTCTATTATTTTACGCCTCCTCGGAGCCCTTGTGACTGCACTGCGCACGACTGGGGGTGCCCGCCGACTACAGTTTGAGAAATGCTTGTCTAGAGAAATAGCAAAAGCTGATCGTTGAGAAAGAAGTAGAAAAGGAAGAAGAAATAATTCTCTCAGCGCTGCAGAGATCTGAAACATTAAACGTGCAGTTACAAATTATATAACACAAAAGTGAAGTCAATTAAAAAAAAACAGTTTGCACTTCTGGCTCATTAGGATTGTAAAGAGTTAATTATTGGCAAAGTGAAGTTCATGACATTTGATGTTTTAATTGAACTCAGTCTACACCAGACGAGTGTAGAGAGAGGTCTGGATGACCGTTTCAAGGCCCGAGCTTGAAAGAGGGTGCAATTAGGATAACAGTTTTTTTATTTTGCAGTCTGTGTTTAACATAATCAAGAGCATTGCCCGTCTCGTAGCTTGGTTAGTTGCCAGGATGTGATCAAAGGGCGTGACTATTCCCATCAGGTTTGCTTTGTTTCTTGCTGATGTCTGTCAAGTGGTAATGTCCAGACCCCATAATTTCTTGATGTTTATTCCAGTTCTTTAGCTCACTGACTTTGGATCTTATCTCTCTCATCACTTAATTTTCACATATTAGTTTTAAATCTTTTCTCATATTTTAATTTTCACATATTAATGTTAACTCCTTTCCCATAGTTTAATTGTCAGATATAAATATTAACTCTTTTCCCATACTTTAATTTTCACATATTAATTTTAACTCTTTTCCCATTGTTTAATTTTCACATATTAATTTTAACTCTTTTCCCATTGTTTAATTTTCACATATTAATTTTAACTCTTTTCCCATAGTTTAATTTTCACATATTAGTTTTAACTCTTTGCCCATAGTTTAATTTTCACATATTAGTTTTCACTCTACTCGTTGTTTACTTCCCATAAACTGTTTGAAAAAAAGAAATGAGCGGAAAGAAGAGCAGAGGAAGATCAAGAGAAAAACCACATTGAACGGCTTATCCAAATGGCATAGAATAGATCAGTGATAAAATTATGACATTCATGAAGGACCGAGAGATGTGGAGAGAGATGATCGCCAACGCCAACCAGCGTGACGTCTGATGATAATGAGGAAGTACAACCGCAGGAAAAACTCACAGAAAAGCAAAAGACAGCAAACTATATCACCCCATCACATCCTAATGCAGGGTTAGACAACCATTTATTACCTGAGGGCCGCATCTGAAAACTATGAAGACGCTGAGAGCCAGATACCATCATGAAGCCATTATATAAGTCAATTAAAGAACTCCGTCACGCCAAGTGGCGTATAGTGGTTATGATGTTAGTGACCATAATTTGTATAGACCTTCGGCACATGACTTTTGGGGTTTATGTGGTCGGTATTACTCCTGTGCCGCCTTACTTTCCCAGAAAAAAAATACGGTTTAAAGGCTGGGTGAACCCGGAAGCCGTCGAACAGGGTTGAACCCAACCTCTTGTCCTTAGTAGTTTAGTTCACTAACTACTGAGCTATCGCAAGCCATTTTACGAATTACCTTATTTGCATTCGCAAGCGATTGTAATGTGAGAATTGTATTAATGATGAAGAGTGGAAGACAGAAAAGAGAGTGGAATGAAACGAAAGAAAGGGGGGGGGGGGGGGGGCAGATTAAAGGGAAAAGAGGTGAGAAAAAATTCAACAATAAATTACAAATATAAAGTTGACCGGTTAGTGTTTGTGCATTTATGTGTTATATTTTTGTGAGCTCAAGGAATGGAGTGTATAGATAGTAATTATTTTCACACCAAGCACAGCGGCCCGTCAATATAGCTTCTCGGGCCGCTTATCGCCCGCTGGCCGTAGGTTGCCGACCTCTGCTCTAAGGTAAATAAAGAAAAAGAGGAAGAAAAATGCGAATTACATAACGTACGCACACACATACATATGTAACAAACATACATATAGAACAAGTATAGTATTTCAAATGTACCCAGACGTTTTGTTATGCTCTGTATTGTCACTTGCCAACGTTCTTTAGGTGCTGTTATATGATCTGTTACTTAACCCCAGCGATATATACTCTACATTCCCTTCCTTTTCTTTCCAAACTTTTCTTGACAGGGTCAAGCTTTGTTCTAATCTGGATCTTTCCAGTCGCTGCCAGAAACGTTATGCATCGCCAGTTTGTGCACACCAGCAGACTGTCTTTCCTTGGCATTTTAATCAGATAAGAAACTCTTCTATTTTTATTGTTCTTTTTTGGAAAGGCTTAAACTGGATATTCTATTGTTTCCATAAATACTTGAAAAATCTGGCCATGCATCTCTGCGTGGGGGGGTTAAATGTCTTCTTTTATTACTTTTGTTTGGATTATCCGCCCTGATTCTTCTCTACTCTTTTATTTATGAAAGTGAAAGGTCTCGTTTCATATTTATATTTTTTTCTTGAGGAGGGTAGGTTTATATTTTCATAGCTGTATCTCTCGGTTTATTGCTGGTTATTTTATCTTTTACTTCCTGATTTATGTAAGTAAATAAAAACAAGTGGAAAAGACATTTCAGAATTTGCAGATATTTATTTGTTCAGGATAAAAGTGTGTGTTGGTTCTGGATGTGAGGCTGTCATGATTGTATTGTGATATTGGCCATTAGCAATGTGAACTTTGGGAGCCTCGGTAGCCTGGTTGGGAAAACCATCCGACTGGGCAACCGACGTTCCGACAACCGTGTTCGATTCCCGCTGGAAGCAGCGTGAATTGTATTCGTGGTTAGAAAAAAAAAACCCAGCGGTCGACCCAGCCGTTCGCAGAAATGGGCACCAGGGTAATACTCTGGAAAGAATGCTGCCTCGCTTCGTGAGTTTCGATGCTTGAAGCGACACTATCCAGAAGTCTTCGAAATCTTCTGGATCGGGCGGCCAAGCACATATAGGTAAAAACTCGCGTAATATGACACCGATTCAAGTCTCGTACTTTACCTTTACCGTTACCTTTACCGTTATCTTTACCGTTATCTTTACCTTTACCGTTATCTTTACCTTTACCGTTATCTTTACCTTTACCGTTATCTTTACCTTTACCGTTACCTTTACCGTTACCTTTACCGTTATCTTTACCTTTACCTTTACCGTTATCTTTACCTTTACCGTTATCTTTACCTTTACCTTTACCGTTATCTTTACCTTTACCGTTATCTTTACCTTTACCGTTACCTTTACCGTTACCTTTACCGTTATCTTTACCTTTACCGTTACCTTTACCGTTACCTTTACCGTTACCTTTACCGTTATCTTTACCGTTACCTATATCTTTACAGTTACCTTTGCCGTTATCTTTACCGTTACCTTTACCGTTAGCGTTATCTTTACCGATACCTTTACCGTTATGTTTATCGTTACCTTTACCTTTACCGTTATCTTTATTGTTACCCTTTATCTTTACCGTTACCTTTACCGTTATCTTTACCGTTACCTTTACCGTTACCTTTACCTTTACCGTTATCTTTACCGGTATCTTTACCTTTACCTTTACAGTTATCTTTACCGTTATTTTTACCATTATCTTTACATTTACCTCTACCTTTACTGTTATCTTTACCTTTACCTTTATGTTTATGTTTACCTTTACCGTTACCTTTACCGTTACCTTTACCATAACCTTTACCTTTACCGTTATCTTTACCGTTACCTTTACCTTTACCTTTACCGTTACCGTTACCTTTACCGTTACCTTTACCATAACCTTTACCTTTACCGTTATCTTTACCGTTACCTTTACCTTTACCTTTATCGTTACCGTTACCTTACCTCTACCGTTACGTTGACTTTGACCTTAGCCTTACTTGTATCTGTGTATACAGAAGTACCGAGACAACGAAATCTGCAGAGTCTGCGAAGACATGAAACAGTTTCGACAAAAAATAAATAAAAATTGTGTGTCTCACTCGCTACATAACTCGGCATTTGTTTAATGGTTTTTCTACTAATGATGCATATTCTGCAGGTCAAGGCTATTCACCTTTCATCTACTGTCTACGATCAGGTCCAGCCCGAATGTTCATCCCTCCATGCACGACAATTCATCGCCCTTGATTTTACCGACGTTTCACATTTTCTCTCTTTATACAGTTGCACACAAATACTGTTTAATTACACGAAACTTGTATAAATAAGTGGAGCTGTCGGAGGCGGCTAGGGGTAGGTCCGCCCATTTTAACAGATGCATCACGACTGTTAAAACATTTATACAAGGTGCAAAAATAGAAATAATGTTTTAAAAAATAAATTATAATTTTTAGAAGGAAAAGTTAAAAAGGCTGAAAATAATGAAAATAGAGGGGAAAGGGTGGGGCGGGGGTGTGAACTAAAGTTATAGGACATATGACATATTCTGGGTTTTCTTGCAGGTACCCAATTTATTTCAAGAAAGCTTCAGTTCAATATGTTGAAATTTGATTTATTTCACAATGTCCGTAGTTGATTTGACATGAAATGTCTCTTAACTTCAATTTGTGTGTCTTCATTGACAGCCGTGCTGCATGGACTCAATTAGAAATTAGAACTCAATTAGAAATTAGAACTCAATTAGAAATTAGAACTCAATTAGAACTTAGAACTCATAACTTAGAACTTAGAACTCGGTTACAACTTAGAACTCAGTTACAACTTAGAACTCAGTTAGAACTTAGAACTCAATTAGAACTTAGAACTCATTTAGAACTTAGAACTCAGTTAGAACTTAGAACTCAGAACTTAGAACTAAGTTAGAACTTAGAACTCAATTAGAACTTAGAACTCAATTAGAACTTAGAACTCATTTAGAACTTAGAACTCAATTAGAACTTAGAACTCAATTAGAACTTAGAACTCATTTAGAACTTAGAACTCAATTAGAACTTAGAACTCAATTAGAACTTAGAACTCATTTAGAACTTAGAACTCAATTAGAACTTAGAACTCATTTAGAACTTAGAACTCAATTAGAACTTAGAACTCAATTAGAACTTTGAACTCATTTAGAACTTAAACTCATTTAGAACTTAGAACTCAATTAGAACTTAAAACTCAGAAATTAGAACTCAATTAGAACTTAGAACTCAGTTGCAACTTAGAACTCAATTAGAACTTAGAACTCAGAACTTAGAACTCAGTTTGTTTTTAGTAAGGAATGTGATTCACTTATTTAGAGAACTCAGCGCCCTTGCCACTGAGCCATAATGGCACTTAAGAATGAGAAAAGAATATCAAACAGAAACAGATAATGTTGTGAAGAGGAAACTAATGACTTATCTGGTCAAGTAAATGTAGAAACAGGGGACCGCGATAGCTCACTGGTTAGTGGACTGGACTACACAGGACAAAAGGTCGAGTTCGATACTGATCGACGACATCCGGGTTCACCAAGCCTTAAATGGGTACTGGATTTTTTCTGGGAAAATAAAGCGGTACGGCGTAATGCTGACCACATCACCCCCAAAAATCTTGGGCCGAAGTTCTTTAAATATATGGTACTTGGCGTGACAGTGCTCTTTACTTTACTTTTCTAAATGTGAAAACAGTCTTCTCCTTTTCTCAATGAGTCAGCACTAGTGTAGATAGAAAGTAGATGCGCTTTGCTTAGAAGGTTAACAGTTCGATGAAACGAGGATTCAGTGTCCGTTTTTTTTCATCGACATGAATCTCAAGATTGGTCAGAATAAGCTCAGCGCTATCGGATTACGGAGATAACCTCGGAGACCCTATCTATGTGTGCGTTTACACATAAATCACCTTTCAAGAGATGGAAATGGAAGATGGTATATCAAATACAACTGCGTGTACACAACTGAAAGATAAATAGTTTACAATCAGGTACTTCATTTCCGGCTAGTACAGTGGAATTTCGAATGTAAAAGGGCGAAAACCTGGTTTGGATTTTTAGATTGAGACTCTTCAGTAAAAATGTTTATGAAACCACAGGCAAATAAAAGTCAGACAGTCTTGATGCGCAAAGTCTTCTTTTGTTGGAATTTGATGAATAATATGAACAACTCTAGAACAAGACTGAATTCAGACCGCAAGTTATACATGTCTGAATATACAAAAACAACTATATTTATACGGCCATCATTTAATTATCGATGGCAGTAAATATAGTTGTTTTTTAGCCATATATTGCATTTAGACAAATATTACAAATATGCCTGTTGAACTATATTTACGGTCATCAATTAATTATCGTTAGCGGACACCAGAGTAAAAGGACAACAGATAAAGAAAACACACAAGAACTACATGAAAATATTCTCAGGAGTCGACAACATAGAAAGAGCAACACATGGAGTAGGTTTTATCATCGACCCAAAACACGCAAAGAACATTCTAGAAATAAAATACCATTCAGAAAGAATTATCACAATTAAGCCACTAGAAGACGATCGAAAAACAAATTACATTCTAATCTATGCACCATGCAACAACAATGAAAGAGACAGCGAAGAATTATATGACACACTGAATGAAATCATCAACAAGATTGACGAAAGCGACGACATGTTAGTGATGGGAGATTTTAATGGAAGGCTTGGGAAACGCAACAGTGAGAACAGTGATATCTTAGGACCATTTGGCAATAGAACCCTTTTAGCATTGCTAGTTTTCCAGTGAGATCGATAGAAAGTCTTTAACCTATTTTTGATAAATGTCTTATCTAGGGACATAAATTAGTTAAATTCGGAAGAGTAACGTCCCCTTGAGTGACATTGCTCTTTATGGGTGGTTCTCTAATCAGTTATTAGAAGACCTATAAATGTATAGAGAAGGGAGACAACGCGAGGGTAAAGTTCTTGGTTTCCTAAACCAAACCCTACGCCTATCCCTACCCCTAACCAGAACCTTAACCCTAACCCAACAATAAAATAAAGTACCATAGCGATATACGTAGATGAAAATAGAAATAATTTGTAGTATTTGAGAACCACTGTAGTTTTGCTGTGACGTCAACTAAGGGGAGATCACTTCAATTTATGCACCTAATCTAGGAAATTGCTCTATTTTCTATGGCTCTTAAAATTTAATGAAGCCATTATCTTGTAAAAACAATTTGAGACTCCACGCTGTCCCAGACATCAAATCCTACCGTCGACCACATGTGTAGTCTGTAATTATCTTTTTATCTGGAACTCTTTCATGTTAACATGTACCAATACTTTAAAAATTGATTCCAGCGAAGTTATCTTCCCTTACAATGAACCACAATTTGTGTTGTAATGACTTCCTTATTATATAGGTAAGTTACGTGAAGCGTGGTGGGACGCTGCAGGTTTCTAACCCATGGGTCCACGTATGTCACTGTAACATTTGTTAGCAGGATATATGTTATAGTGTTCTTCAAACACGTTAAGAGCCATATCGTATCTCTACTGTAGGCTTGGAATGGTAGCTAGGTCTCATCATCCTACAGTGCCGTCTCCGCATCGAAGGTTGGCTACCATGGAGCGCCATTCCACTTTGACTCTTGCTTTGATGGTACGGATTGTCATAGGCTGACTTGTCCATCTTTTGATGTTACTTGTTACCCATGTTAGTCTTGGTCTGCCTCTGCCTCTTATACTTTGTATTTTCCATTGCGATATCACTTTTAGTAGACTGTTGTGTCTTTTAATATGTTCCAAAAATTTCATTTGTCTTGTTCTAATTGTGTTTAGTATTCTCTTTTCATTTTTAGTTGTTTTAAAACTTCGTCGTTTGTTTTCTTTTCTTTCCATCCACATTTACCTATTCTTCTATAAATCCAAATTTTAAATGCTTCAATTTTCTGCTCTGTTTTCTTTTCTAATGTCCATTTTTCTACACCATACAGAAATATTGAGAAGGCTGTCTCCGTGTGTATTCCTTCAACTTTGATATTTATCTAGGCATCATTTTCATGAAATAGTCCAAACGTTTTATTGTCTGCCCACCTCCTGTGTTTGATGTCTCCTACTTCATCCCATAACCCAGTAGGTCATTAGGTCACCACCTCCTGTGTTTGATGTCTCCTACTTCATCCCATAACCCAGTAGGTCATTATCTCACCACCTCCTGTGTTTGATGTCTCCTACTTCATCCCATAACCCTGTAGGTCATTAGGTCACCATTTCCTGTGTTTGATGTCTCCTACTTCATCCCATAACCCAGTAGGCCATTAGGTCATCACCTCCTGTGTTTGATGTCTCCTACTTCATCCCATAACCCTGTAGGTCATTAGGTCACCACCTCCTGTGTTTGATGTCTCCTACTTCATCCTATAACTCTGTAGGTCATTAGGTCACCACCTCCTGTGTTTGATGTCTCCTACGTCATCCCATAACCCTGTAGGTCATTAGGTCACCACCTCCTGTGTTTGATGTCTCCTACTTCATCCCATAATCCTATAGGTCATTAGGTCATCAACTGCTATGTTTGATGTCTCTTAATTCATCCCATAACCCTGTAGGTCATTAAGTCATCACCTCCTATGTTTGATGTCTCTTACTTCACCCCCTAACCCAGTAGGTCATTAGGTCATCACCTCCTAAGTTTGATGTCTCTTACTTCATCCCATAACCCTGTAGGTCATTAGGTCATCACCTCCTATGTTTGATGTCTCTTACTTCATCCCATAACCCTGTAGGTCATTAGGTCACCACCGCCTGTGTTTGATGTCTCCTACTTCATCCCATAACCCAGTAGGTCATTAGGTCACCACCTCATGTGTTTGATGTCTCCTACTTCATCCCATAACCCAGTAGGTCATTAGGTCACCACCTCCTGTGTTTGATGTCTCCTACTTCATCCCATAACCCTGTAGGTCATTAGGTCACCATTTCCTGTGTTTGATGTCTCCTACTTCATCCCATAACCCAGTAGGTCATTAGGTCACCACCTCCTGTGTTTGATGTCTCCTACTTCATCCCATAACCCTGTAGGTCATTAGGTCACCACCTCCTGTGTTTGATGTCTCCTACTTCATCCCATAACCCTGTAGGTCATTAGGTCACCACCTCCTGTGTTTGATGTCTCCTACTTCATCCCACAACCCTGTAGGTCATTAGGTCACCACCTCCTGTGTTTGATGTCTCCTACTTCATCCCATAACCCTGTACGTCATTAGGTCACCACCTCCTGTGTTTGATGTCTCCTACTTCATCCCATAACCCTGTAGGTCATTAGGTCACCACCTCCTGTGTTTGATGTCTCCTACTTCATCCCATAACCCTGTAGGTCATTAGGTCATCACCTCCTGTGTTTGATGTCTCCTACTTCATCCCATAAGCCTGTAGGTCATTAGGTCATCACCTCTTTTGTTTGCTGCCTCTTACTTCATCCCATAACCCAGTAGGTCATTAGGTCATCACCTCCTATGTTTGATGTCTCTTACTTCATCCAATAACCCTGTAGGTCATTAGGTCATCACCTCCTATGTTTGATGTCTCTTACTTCATCCCATAACCCTGTAGGTCATTAGGTCACCACCTCCTGTGTTTGATGTCTCCTACTTCATCCCATAACCCAGTAGGTCATTAGCTCACCACCTCCTGTGTTTGATGTCTCCTACTTCATCCCATAACCCAGTAGGTCATTAGCTCACCAGTGGCGTATCCTGGGGTCTGAAAGAGAGCATGCAACTTTTAAAAAATGATAATTTTCTACTCACCCAGTTATTTGAAGTTCAGTTCTATTCTGCGGCTCTTTCTGCTAAAGTCCTCTGTTACTTTGTTATAAAAGTCATCATTGCCTTTCATCTCTACAAGAAGGTCTTTTTCAATTGACATCATTGATAGAGCAGAAAGACGACATTGCCCCTGCGAGTTCCTTATGAAATTTTTAATGCGTTTTAATGCAGAAAACGAACGTTCCACTGAAGACGACGATGAGGAATTGTCAATATTAATTCACAAAGTTTATGAAGTTCTGGAAGACCACTGTGAAGTCCTTTGTTCAAAAGAAATCTATGAATGTTGGACACATACATTTCTTTAAAGTGTTGGGATACAAACATTGCCTTTAATTCAGATCTCAGTCTTACTATATCAAAATATTTCCCATATATTCCGTTCAGTTTGGAAAACTGCTCTTCTGGAAACTCTTTTGAAAATATTAAAAATTTCTTACAGTCAAAAATTTCAAGAAATGACAAATCTGACAGAGAATCAAACCGGCTTTGTAACTGGCAGTTTACCGTATCATGAATTTCACAATACAGCCTTCTGTACTCATCCTTTGGGATAACTGAGGATTCTCGCTTTCTTCTCTTTGTTGGAGGACCACACTTGAACTCTATTTTGGCCCAAATTGAATCAAAGCCAGTATTGCGCATTGTGAACAATTTTTCTTTTAACTCAACTATCTCTCTAGAGCAATATGTGATGTCCAGTGAATTTGACTGAAGGATATTAAATACAACATCTGTCATCGAAAAAATATCGGTGAACACAGCCAAAAGGAAATTGAATTCAAAATCTCCTAGGTTTGACAGAAATCCAACTGCTTCATTAATTGTTGCGTGATCCCAATCACCGGGTCGTTCCAAAATGCATTCAAATAAATCTATTAATTCATTATGATATTCAGAAACAGTCTGTACTAAACGACTGGAATAATTCCATCTGGTTGCCGCCAGCTTGGGAAACCGTTTTTTCACTATGGTGTCCAACAAATGTGTTCTCTTTGCTGAATGAGTAAAAAATGAAGCAAAACTGCTAAGTGACGAAAAGAATATTCTACACGCACTTATGCATGAGACAGCTTGAGACAGTACTAAATTAAGTTTGTGTGCATAGCAATGGATGAATAATGCCTGAGAAACAACTTCCCTAACTCTCGTCTGCACACCATTCAATTGGCCTGCCATTACTGCTGCACCATCATAAGTTTGTGCTACTAGTTTTTCTCTACAGTCAAATTGATCAAGACTGTCTAAAGCCAGTTTTGACAATGCTTGTGCAGATCTGTCAGAGCTAACGTCATGAAAGCCAATAAATCTTTCGTAAATATTACCATTATAAATATATCTAAAAACAACTGACAGCTGAGACAAGTTTGTTACATCAGAGGTCTCGTCAATTAGGATGGCGACAAATCTGGACGATTGAATCTGAAATTTCACTTCTGCAGTTATTACATTGTTCACACTTTGGATAAGATCGTTCTGTATTAATGGGGAAAGACCCGTGAATATATTTGACGTCATGAGATGCTGATGCAATTTTTCATCAAACTCTGCTAATAAATTTAAAGCTTCAATGTAGTTCCCACGATTAGTGGAATCACTCCCCTCGCTGTGACCACGAAAAGCTAATTCTTGTTTTCCTAAAAAACAAGTAACAGCAATTAACCTCTTTAGGATTTCTCGATTTTCTTTAACTGTTTCATTGTGTTTCATAATACTTTCTTTTTTCTGAAAATCCAATTGAACATCAATTCTGCTGGAGCCAAACACTTGTAACGCTATCCAAGCGTGAATATGACTTTCAGACTTTTCGTGTCTTGAAATAGCGTTATGATATGTAAATTATTTAAATCAGAATACCCGCGTTGTCTGCTGTTCCAAGGCGAAGTGTCATTTACAAACAATATACATGGCCAGCAAAATAACTTACATAATGATTCCGAACCACAAAGCCAAACGACTTTCTTATATAAATCATTGTTAAATGAACGGACACATTTTGTTCCTTCTCGTTTCAAACTGCTTAACGCAGGAATCGGTCTGCCCTTTTTTACCAAGTCCAATTTTTCATTAAATGTTCGCGATTGAAACGGTCGCTCAAATTAATCTACAACATCATTAATAGAATCAGCCATAATAACCACAGTAAACAAATATACTAAGTTTAGTAATTAACAATAGCAATACAACATGTTTCTGTACAAACACAAAATATTAAATATCAGCTGATTAAAATCACGTTTGAAGTTTTGAATTCTGAAGGTTTGAAATCGAAACCACATCGCTGTGTAAATGTGCGTGTGTGTTGAGTAAAATCACGTGACGTGTACCAAAAATTACCAGAAATGGTTTACTAAACAAGTGTGTGTGTAGGTAGGCATTCAAGATTATAATTGCTTGCATTGTTATCATTAGTTTAACATTCAAATAAAAGTACTAGAACATAGAAATTGCACTGTTTCACACCAGTAAATAAATGTTCATCAATCAATTTATTATTTGCCAGTGCTAAATTGTTATAATAGTGATTGAATCATAAAATGTATTTATTTTTTTTTCATCGCAAGCTTACTGTGGAGACACGGATTTAATAAAACACACACAGTATATCACTGCGCTTATATGTAAAGGGACTATTTTAACGAAAGCAACTTCAAAATTGCTTCAGAGCGGGCTAGTTCAACTATCATAAAAAACGATTGGACATATACAATTTTCTTTTAACGTCAGTGTTGCCAGCACTAATTTTCGGAAAAATTCAGATTTGTGAGAAAAACATTTTAAAATATATTTTTGAGCAATGCTGCAAGGGCTAAGTTTGGATGGGGGATAGATCACTGACTGGTTTATCATTTTCGCAACTCTTGAAGGCATGCAATGCTTGCCTTGCTTATATTAAGTATACGCCACTGGCTCACCACCTCCTGTGTTTGATGTCTCCTACTTCATCCCATAACCCTGTAGGTCATTAGGTCACCATTTCCTGTGTTTGATGTCTCCTACTTCATCCTATAACCCTGTAGGTCATTAGGTCACCACCTCCTGTGTTTGATGTCTCCTACTTCATCCCATAACCCAGTAGGTCATTAGGTCACCACCTCCTGTGTTTGATGTCTCCTACTTCATCCCATAACCCAGTAGGTCATTAGGTCACCACCTCCTGTGTTTGATGTCTCCTACTTCATCCCATAACCCTGTAGGTCATTAGGTCACCATGTCCTGTGTTTGATGTCTCCTACTTCATCCCATAACCCAGTAGGTCATTAGGTCACCACCTCCTGTTTTTGATGTCTCCTACTTCATCCCATAACCCTGTAGGTCATTAGGTCACCACCTCCTGTGTTTGATGTCTCCTACTTCATCCCATAACCCTGTAGGTCATTAGGTCACCACCTCCTGTGTTTGATGTCTCCTACTTCATCCCATAACCCTGTAGGTCATTAGGTCACCACCTCCTGTGTTTGATGTCTCCTACTTCATCCCACAACCTTGTAGGTCATTAGGTCACCACCTCCTGTGTTTGATGTCTCCTACTTCATCCCATAACCCTGTACGTCATTAGGTCACCATCTCCTGTGTTTGATGTTTCCTACTTCATCCCATAACCCTGTAGGTCATTAGGTCACCACCTCCTGTGTTTGATGTCTCCTACTTCATCCCATAACCCTGTAGGTCATTAGGTCTTCACCTCGTGTGTTTGATGTCTCCTACTTCATCCCATAACCCTGTAGGTCATTAGGTCATCACCTCCTATGTTTGCTGCCTCTTACTTCATCCCATAACCCAGTAGGTCATTAGGTCATCACCTCCTATGTTTGATATCTCTTACTTCATCCCATAACCCAGTAGGTCATTAGGTCATCACCTCCTATGTTTGATGTCTCTTACTTCATCCCATAACCCAGTAGGTCATTAGGTCACCACTGACAGATTTCCTCAGCCCTCTCTATTTCACCCCATCTTCAGTCATTCTTTGGGACTTTGTAAAATCGAGGTCGGTACTTTCTCTGATGATATCTTTCCCATCCTACCTCTCTCTCTCGATCCTTCAAAATGGTCTTCCAGGATGATCTTTTCTAAGCCAGACGATCGAAATACGTGGCAAAACCATTTCGTTTTGTACTTCTTCATAATGGTCAAAAGATTATCTTGTACTCCGATTGTTTGCTGTTTTCCTTTGCGAGCCGTTTCATTCCTGGTACGATCTAAGTAAGATTGTGCAAAATCTTACATTTCATCTCGGTAACATATATAAAGTAAAGTAAAGTACTCCCGTCACGCCAAGTGGCATATAGGGAATATTGTGTTAGTGATCATAAATTTTACAGACATTAGGCACATGATTTTTGGGGTAATGTGGTCGGTATTACGCCCTTACCGCTTTACTTTCCCAGAAAAAAAATTCGGTGCCTATTAAAGGCTGGGTGAACCGGAGCCGTCGGTTAGGATAGAACCCTACCTCTTGTCATTTGTAGTCCAGTTCACCAACCACTGAGCTATTGCGGCTCCCCGGTAACATATATAGCTACGCCTTATGTTTTTTGGCGTGTGCTATGGCTGCCATGATGGGTGATTCCAGCTGCTTTTCTTTCTTTGGATCCTTCAGTGAGATGAGATGTTAGTTCGAATGACTCCACTAGCACAAGGGGTTGAGCAATTATGGAGTTTATTCGTTTGTGCCGGGGACGTCATTTAACTATAACTACAAAATATATAGTGTGTGTTCTCTCGTGTTATTATTTCATATTCCTTATTTTATAGAGGAAATTAACGGGTTATCTTAATCACCTCAACTTGCAATATTTCTTTCTAGTGCCTTAGACAAGGATTCCTTCAACAAAGTCAGAAATATATAATATTGTGGTTGTTATAATTTTGATGTTTGCGTGTTTGAGTAACAGGAGCACTTGGAAACCCACTTGTTTGACCTTCTATGTAGCATCTTGTTGCTAACACCCCGCTTGTTTGACCTTCTATGTAGCATCTTGTTGCTAACACCCCGCTTGTTTGACCTTCTATGTAGCATCTTGTTGCTAACACCCCGCTTGTTTGACCTTCTATGTAGCATTTTGTTGCTAACACTCCACTTGTTTGACCTTCTATGTAGCATCTTGTTGCTAACACCCCGCTTGTTTGACCTTCTATGTAGCATTTTGTTGCTAACACTCCACTTGTTTGACCTTCTATGTAGCATCTTGTTGCTAACACCCCGCTTGTTTGACCTTCTATGTAGCATTTTGTTGCTAACACTCCACTTGTTTGACCTTCTATCTAGCATCTTGTTGCTAACACTTCACTTGTTTCACCTTCTATCTAGCATCTTGTTGATAACACTCCACTTGTTTGACCTTCTATCTAGCATTTTGTTGCTAACACCCCACTTGTTTCACCTTCTATTTAGCATCTTGTTGCTAACACTCCACTTGTTTCACCTTTTATTTAACATCTTGTTGCTAACACTCCACTTGTTTGACCTTCTATTTAGCATCTTGTTGTTAACACTCCACTTGTTTCACCTTCTATCTAGCATCTTGTTGCTAACACTCCACTTCTTTCACCTTCTATCTAACATCTTGTTGCTAACACCCGACTTGTTTCACCTTCTATCTAGCATCTTGTTGCTAACACCCCACTTGTTTCACCTTCTATCTAACATCTTGTTGCTAAGACCCCACTTGTTTCACCTTCTATCTAACATCTTGTTGCTAAGACCCCACTTGTTTCACCTTCTATCTAACATCTTGTTGCTAAGACCCCACTTGTTTGACCTTCTATCTAACATCTTGTTGCTAAGACCCCACTTGTTTCACCTTCTATCTAACATCTTGTTGCTAAGACCCCACTTGTTTGACCTTCTATCTAGCATCTTGTTGCTAACACCCCACTTGTTTCACCTTCTATCTAACATCTTGTTGCTAAGACCCCACTTGTTTCACCTTCTATCTAACATCTTGTTGCTAAGACCCCACTTGTTTCACCTTCTATCTAGCATCTTGTTGCTAACACTCCACGTGTTTGACCTTCTATGTAGCATCTTGTTGCTAACACCCCGCTTGTTTGACCTTCTATTTAGCATTTTGTTGCTAACACTGCACTTGTTTGACCTTCTATCTAGCATCTTGTTGCTAACACTCCACTTGTTTCACCTTCTATCTAGCATCTTGTTGATAACACTCCACTTGTTTGACCTTCTATCTAGCATCTTGTTGCTAACACCCCACTTGTTTCACCTTCTATTTAGCATCTTGTTGCTAACACTCCACTTGTTTCACCTTTTATTTAACATCTTGTTGCTAACACTCCGCTTGTTTGACCTTCTATCTAGCATCTTGTTGCTAACACTCCACTTGTTTCACCTTCTATCTAGCATCTTGTTGCAAACACTCCACTTGTTTGACCTTCTATTTAGCATCTTGTTGCTAACACTCCACGTGTTTAACCTTCTATCTAGCATCTTGTTGCTAACACCCCACTTGTTTCACCTTCTATCTAGCATCTTTTTGCTAAGACCCCACTTGTTTCACCTTCTATCTAGCATTTTGTTGCTAACACCCCACTTGTTTCACCTTCTATCTAGCATCTTGTTGCTAACCCCACTTGTTTCACCTTCTATCTAGCATCTTGTTGCTAACACCCCACTTGTTTCACCTTCTATCTAGCATCTTGTTGCTAACACTCCACTTGTTTCACCTTCTATCTAGCATCTTGTTGCTAATACTCCACTTGTTTCACCTTCTATCTAGCATCTTGTTGCTAACACCCTACTTGTTTCACCTTATATCTAGCATCTTGTTGTTAACACCCTAGTTGTTTCACCTTCTATCTAGCATCTTGTTGCTAACACCCTACTTGTTTCACCTTCTATCTAGCATCTTGTTGCTAACACCCTACTTGTTTCACCTTCTATCTAGCATCTAGTTGCTATCACCCCATTTGTTTCACCTTCTACCTAGCATCTTGTTGCTAACACCCCACTTGTTTCACCTTCTATCTAGCATCTTGTTGCTAACACCCAACTTGTTTCACCTTCTATCTAGCATCTTGTTGCTAACACCCCTCTTGTTTCACCTTCTATCTAGCATCTTGTTATTAACACCCGACTTGTT
Source organism: Megaustenia siamemsis (assembly GCA_032433765.1). Classification (NCBI taxonomy): domain Eukaryota; kingdom Metazoa; phylum Mollusca; class Gastropoda; order Stylommatophora; family Ariophantidae; genus Megaustenia; species Megaustenia siamemsis. The sequence goes on along the minus strand of JAVIAB010000024.1, from coordinate 70,707,387 downwards.
TCACCTTCTATCTAGCATCTTGTTACTAACACCCCACTTGTTTCACCTTCTATCTAGCATCTTGTTGCTAACACCCCACTTTTTTCACCTTCTATCTAGCATCTTGTTGCTAACACCCCACTTGTTTCACCTTCTATCTAGCATCTTGTTGCTAACACCCAACTTGTTTCACCTTCTATCTAGCATCTTGCTGCTAACCCCCCCCCCCACTTGTTTCACCTTCTATCTAGCATCTTGTTATTAACACCCCACTTGTTTTACTTTCTATCTAGCATCTTGTTGCTAACACCCCACTTGTTTCACCTTCTACCTAGCATCTTGTTGCTAACACCCCACTTGTTTCACCTTCTATCTAGCATCTTGTTATTAACACCCCACTTGTTTCACCTTCTACCTAGCATCTTGTTGCTAACACCCCACTTGTTTCACCTTCTATCTAGCATCTTGTTGCTAACACCCCACTTGTTTCACCTTCTATCTAGCATCTTGTTGCTAACCCCGACTTGTTTCACCTTCTATCTAGCATCTTGTTGCTAACACCCCACTTGTTTCACCTTCTACCTAGCATCTTGTTGCTAACACCCCACTTGTTTCACCTTCTATCTAGCATCTTGTTGCTAACACCCCACTTGTTTCACCTTCTATCTAGCATCTTGTTGCTAACCCCGACTTGTTTCACCTTCTATCTAGCATCTTGTTGCTAACACCCACTTGTTTCACCTTCTATCTAGCATCTTGTTGCTAACACCCCACTTGTTTCACCTTCTATCTAGCATCTTGTTATTAACATTGCTGACTATATCTTAAGTTATATGTAACATAAACATGTCACGGCATGGAAGCTGCTAAACTAATAGAAAGACAAGGCAAACTATAACGTTCCGATAAAAGCCTTCATCAGGTATAACAAACAAACTATACAAATTGAACACATCAAAGCAAGCCAGAAAATAGAAGATCACTTATTGTAATACCATGTTATGTTTATTTCACATGTTCTATGCAGCTATACTCGCGGCTACTATATATATATATATATATATATATATATATATATATATATATATATATCGTTCTTTCGAGCCGAAGACGGCACATAGGGCAGAACCACAATCTCAAATACAGAAAACTTGCGTGCCAAAGTGGCACATATTGCAGAGATCACTGCTCTAAAATATATGGCGCTGTTTCCATAACAATACTTTTTATAATGACAGCTTGTCAAGCCATCGATCAACTTCCTTAGTCGCCTCTTACGACATGCCTGGAAGGTAAAGTGTCACTATTCTTTACTTCCCTCATAATGAGGCCCCGGTAACACACAGGTACTATATATATATATATATATATATATATATATATACACGCACAAATATACTATTAAAAAAAGAGTTCTTAAATGTTATGTAGAGCCAGTCTTAACATATGGTTGTAAATCATGGAAAATAGGACAACAGAAAAGAAAATCACTGGAGGCTGTAAAAATGTGGTTTTAGAGAAGAATGTTGAGAATACCATGGATATCTAAGAAGAGTAATGAAAACGTTCTAAAAGAGGTCAAAGAAAAAAGAGAGCTAATTTCCAATATTAGGAAGAAACAATCATCATTGTTTTGGCCATGTAATGAGAAGGAAATAGCTGAAATATATTGTGACAACTGAGAAAATTGAGGGACGAAGAGATAGATAGAAGCAAAGAAAAAAGATAACAGACAGCTTAAGAGAATTGCTTGGAAGAAGGTCAACAACAGAAGTGATAAATAACTGTCGAGATCGAAAGTTGTAGAGAGACATGATCACCTACGCCAGCAGGCACGGTACTTGATGATGATGATTTGTTCTTATCTTCATATATTAAGTGATTCTTCACTCTATTTAATTCTCTCTTTTCTGAAATAGGTCTCTACTTCGTTCTCTTTATCACCTACTTTTCTATTTATTTCCTGTTTCTTTCTCTCAGCCTCTTGTTATCCAACATTTCTCTCCATCCAACTCGAACCCTTCTCCTGTGACATCTTCCCCTTCTGTCCTCGACAATCGTCCTATCTTTATATCTCATCCATCAATTCATTTCCCCCTATAAAAGCGGCGAACTATTAATTTCCTAGGCTGAAACTTACAACCACAAATGTGAAATCCCAGCGGCTAGTGATCAAGTTTGCGTGCACAACTGTTTGTTTTCATCCTAAAATGGCATTTTAATTTTAATCCCCAAATTTTGATGTGTTTAAAAATGAAAAATTCCAGAGGAAACTAAATTCCGCCTAACTCTTGAAATTGATATTATCATGGCGTTCAATTTGTTAAATAACACCAAGATAAAACTAAGAATAGCAAAGTGTTACATATTCTCAAAATTCATGTATGGTGCAGAAACATGGACAGTAGACCAGAAAACGGAACAGAAAATTGAAGCCTTTGAAATGTGCATTTATAGAAGAATAGGTAGAATTGGATGGAAAGAACAGAAAACAAACGATGAAGTTTTAAAACAACTAAAAATGAAAAGAGAACTACTAAACAGAATTAGAACAAGACAAATGAAATTTTTGGACCATGTTAAAAGACACAACAGCCTACTAAAAGTAATCTTGGTAGGGAAAATACAAGGTAAAAGAGGCAGAGGCAGACCAAGACTAACATGAACGAGTAACATCAAAAGATGCAGAAGTCAACCTTTGGCAATCTGCACCATCAAATCAAGAGACCGAGTGGAATGGCGCTCCATGGTAGCCAACCTTCGATGCAGAGACGGCACTCAATGATGATGATGATGGTTCAATTTGTGACACTGCACAATAATATGACTATTCTAGCTTTGATATGCTGTACGGTATCGATATTTTAGACCAGAATTGGATAAACTTTTTCATCTTTTCTAGCGTCAAATAATCGTAATGTATTGTACCAATTAAGTTATAGTGTCTCCTATGATCAGTTTTTATGAATCGTAACAGAATTATACTGAAGTTATGTTTATAAAGTGAGAAAATTAGCAAAGATTACTAAAGTATCATCAGGAAACATTTGTGACCGGAGTTTAATCCAAGATTGACTTTATATTTTACTGGACTGAGTGCTGAGCTCCTGGCTTGCTGCGGCGACTAAGGTATTACTAGCAAGGGGGAGTACTGTCCCTGCCATCTTATGCTATGAGCAGTAAAGTTTAAAACTAGTCTCTACAAAAATTGTTTTGTGGCATTCTCTTTTATTGAAAACACAAAAAAAGCTATTTTAGCTGCCTTTTGTTACTCATGATGGTACAGTCGCCTTAAAGTTGTCAATTTCGTGTCTTGTGTAAGAGATTGGAGCCTCATCACGTACCAAAGAGGGCCATATAGAGATATTCTAGCAGCCTGTTACAAATAATCTTTGAAGGGAAAATACAAGGTAAAAGAGGCCGAGGCAGACCAAGACTAACATGGACGAGTAACATCAACAGATGGATAAGTCAGCCTAACAATCTGCACCATCAAAGCAAGAGACAGAGCGGGATGGCGCTCCATGGTAGCCAACCTTCGATGCGGAGACGGCACTCGATAAATGAATTTCGTAATATTGCACAGTTGTTTGTTTTCACCTCAAAGTAGTATTTTAGTTCTAATCTGGGAAATGTTCCCGCGTTTATCGATGATGATGTCCTGTGTCTAGAACATTCCACTCATTCTTAAAATTGATATTTGATGGAGGGGGTTTCAATTTGTGACCCAAACAAAACGTGAGATAGTTTAGCTACAGTTAACATTTATGTGTGAATGATATTTGATGGAGGTGGTTTCAATTTGTGACCCACACAAAACGTGAGATAGTTTAGCTACAGTTAACATTTATGTGTGAATGATATTTGATGGAGGTGGTTTCAATTTGTGACCCACACAAAACGTGAGATAGTTTAGCTACAGTTAACATTTATGTGTGAATGATATTTGATGGAGGTGGTTTCAATTTGTGACCCACACAAAACGTGAGATAGTTTAGCTACAGTTAACATTTATGTGTGAATGATATTTGATGGAGGTGGTTTCAATTTGTGACCCACACAAAACGTGAGATAGTTTAGCTACAGCTAACATTTATGTGTGAATGATATTTGATGGAGGTGGTTTCAATTTGTGACCCACACAAAACGTGAGATAGTTTAGCTACAGTTAACATTTATGTGTGAATGATATTTGATGGAGGTGGTTTCAATTTGTGACCCACACAAAACGTGAGATAGTTTAGCTACAGTTAACATTTATGTGTGAATGATATTTGATGGAGGTGGTTTCAATTTGTGACCCACACAAAACGTGAGATAGTTTAGCTACAGTTAACATTTATGTGTGAATGATATTTGATGGAGGTGGTTTCAATTTGTGACCCACACAAAACGTGAGATAGTTTAGCTACAGTTAACATTTATGTGTGAATGATATTTGTGTACCTAATGCTTGTCACAACAATTGATTTTTTTTAATTTTGGAAGTCTGAGAGTTTCGGGAGATGCAATATTGCATTTTTAGCAATAACAGTTTTATTTTTTTTTTAAATTTACGATGCAGCTTATAGAGGTTCGCGTAACTGTCCGGCTAAAACCACTGTTTCGCTGTCTGAAAAGCCGCCGAACAGTGTTCGAAACCCACGGAAGACAGAGAGGATTTTTTTGTATGGGGGTGGGGGGTGAAATAAAAATCCTGAGTCTCACACGTCGTGGCGACTGCTTTGACCAAGCGGCCTTTATCCCTCTGGTTCTATCGTGGGCTCCCCGACATACACCAGCAATAGTAATATGTGTCCTAAAGATAAATTTATATATATACCACGACACCTTTTGCGGTATCAGTGAAAAGAGAAAAGAAAGAAAGAAGATATATATATATATATATTGAGAAGAAGAAGAAGATTGTGTATTTTATCTTCCTGGAAAAATAGAAATAATGACATAAACTAAAATAACAATAACAAAAGGCTGTGTAGAAACAACTACCCAAGATCAGTATTCGCAAAACAAGGTCCACAAGATATATCTCCAGGCTATACAATTAGCGTGGGCTATGTCAGCTTTACTTATGAGTAATCTCCCGCTACGTTTGATAATGGACACCTCCCAGGTTGTCATTGCATGTGTGTACGTATATATGTGTTTAATATATTCTCTTGTTTATGTATGTGGGGACAGATATTGCTTTAGTTAAGCTTACAACCAATTATACAATTGTTAAATATAAATATAAATATATATTATACAAGAGCTTTGGGTGACTCTAAAACATTGCAGGTTAATACATGATTATCAGGTATACTCTCTACAACAACAGCAGCTGCACTGTAAGAACAGCAGCATGACTCATGGAATACTTCGATGTTACAACTGTAATCAAGAAGGGATGTTTAATATGTCTGCTTACCTGCTATTACACACCCACACAGCTACTATAACCAGAAATAACCAACAACCACCCACACAGCGACTAACAAAAGCTACTATAACCAGAAATAACCAACAACCACCCACACAGCTACTAGCAAAAGCTACTATAACCAGAAATAACCAACAACCACCCACACAGCTACTAGCAAAAGCTACTATAACCAGAAATAACCAACAACCACCCACACAGCTACTAACAAAAGCTACTATAACCAGAAATAACCAACAACCACCCACACAGCGACTAACAAAAGCTACTATAACCAGAAATAACCAACAACCACCCACACAGCTACTAACAAAAGCTACTATAACCAGAAATAACCAACAACCACCCACACAGCTACTAACAAAAGCTACTATAACCAGAAATAACCAACAACCACCCACACAGCTACTAACAAAAGCTACTATAACCAGAAATAACCAACAACCACCCACACAGCTACTAACAAAAGCTACTATAACCAGAAATAACCAACAACCACCCACACAGCTACTAACAAAAGCTACTATAACCAGAAATAACCAAACACCACCCACACAGCTACTATAACCAGAAATAACCAAACACCACCCACACAGCTACTAACAAAAGCTACTATAACCAGAAATAACCAACAACCACCCACACAGCTACTAACAAAAGCTACTATAACCAGAAATAACCAACAACCACCCACACAGCGACTAACAAAAGCTACTATAACCAGAAATAACCAACAACCACCCACACAGCTACTAACAAAAGCTACTATAACCAGAAATAACCAACAACCACCCACACAGCTACTAACAAAAGCTACTATAACCAGAAATAACCAACAACCACCCACACAGCTACTAACAAAAGCTACTATAACCAGAAATAACCAACAACCACCCACACAGCTACTAACAAAAGCTACTATAACCAGAAATAACCAACAACCACCCACACAGCTACTAACAAAAGCTACTATAACCAGAAATAACCAAACACCACCCACACAGCTACTATAACCAGAAATAACCAAACACCACCCACACAGCTACTAACAAAAGCTACTATAACCAGAAATAACCAACAACCACCCACACAGCGACTAACAAAAGCTACTTAAACCAGAAATAACCAACAACCACCCACACAGCGACTAACAAAAGCTACTATAACAAGAAATAACCAACAACCACCCACACAGCGACTAACAAAAGCTACTATAACCAGAAATAACCAAACACCACCTAGAATCTTTTAACATGACCCAAGCTATCTATATATAGTATCTTCTTTCTTTGTACTCCACGATCTCTCTTTCCCTGTATATTTTTTTACAGCTGTAACCAAGTATTCCAACTTTCCTCTTCTCATGATGTGCCCGAAAAGTGTTGATTGTTTCTTTCTGATGTTTCTTAGCAGCTTCCTTTTTGTGATGGTCTCTGATAATTTCCTCCTTAGTTTTTTTAGCTGTCCAGGAAACTCTGAACAATCTTTTGAGAAATCCCATTTCTATGGCATCTAGTCGTCTTTTCACGTGTTTGTCTACTGTCCATGATTCACTTCTATGAGTCAGAACTAGAGCTGCAATAACTTTCTTTATGTCCCTTCTCATGAAGGAGAAGTTGTATTGTGTCCACCTTAAAGGTAGTATAAAACTAGGTCTTCTATATCAGCAGACCCCACTATGATGGGACTATAGTAATCCCTACCTCATTGGTCGGTTTGTTGTGACGCAAAAATGAGCTAGAGTTGACCTCGTGACAGGTGAAATAAGGTCATGATTCTTGTTTGTGTACGTCAGTTTTATATCTCTGCCAAGGGACTGAATCTTGCGTTAAAACCCCCTTATCACACTGGCATTCGTATTTTGAGGTGTCTCTCGCCATACAGGCAGATATTCTTTGATGTTAGAGATACTCTCCTCTTTTATCATAGAGAGGTTTGACGTTCTCGTTTGATCTTTTCATTTTCTACAATTGCCCAAACAGTGGCCATTTTTGGCCTACTGTTTGCTATTTACAACTGCCAAGAGATTATTTTATCGTGCGCAGTATGCACGCGATACCTTCTATATTTTGCCGTTATCTGAGAGGGCTAGACATCGAATCTCATTATCCAGAGAGGGCTAGACATCGAATCTCACTACCCAGAGAGGGCTAGACATCGAATCTCACTAACCAGAGACGACTAGACATCTAATCTCACTACCCAGAGACAACTGGACATCAAATCTTACTACCCAGAGACGACTAGACATCGAATCTCACTACTGAGAGACGACTAGACATCGAATCTCACTACCCAAAGATGACTAGACATAGAATTTTACTACCCAGATACTATGGGAGAATAAAACCACGAAGAAAACACAGATTCGATTTTTGAAATATTTTCACCGCCTTTGGTGTATTCCGAACCTGGGACCTTTTATTCAGTGTATCCCGAACATGGGACCTTCTATTCCAGAGGCCGACATCTTACCTTTAGATCACCTGCCATGTAAGGTCACGATCAGCTTTGTGTTGCCGACCATGTCGTGTACCCACCCGCGTTTTCAATGTAAAAGAGGAAATACAAAAAAGTGCACAACCTTTAAGCTTTTTTGTATACGCGATTAAGAAAACTTGAGTTTAAAACAATAGACAGAATGTCTGCCGCTTATGTAAACATGTCAATCAAAGCGATGTTGCACGCAGACACCTCTTGCAATCTAACACAACTGTTCAGCTTATAAATGAACAACAACTTTCTATGTTCGCTGGCGTTCTTGCGATAAGAGAGGGCGTGGACAGGAGAAAGGCGCCCATGCTATGGAAATTAACCAGTAAAATGGTACCACAAAGAGAAGATAGTGTGCCAAATGACTAGTGTGAAAGACTGTAAACTAGACTGTCTCTGATTATGTTATTGTTTGTCGGTGTCAGTGTTGTTATTGTTTTCCTGTTTGAGTGGGTTTTGGTGTGGTTGATGAGAGCATTAACAGGCTCGATGTGTCAACCACAATGAGGACATGGGTGTACTGAGTGTTGATCTGTCGAGGAGGAAGATTCGTGAAGTCTGATTTGCTAAGTAATCGCATTAGGGTGATGCCGTTTGCCTATTTTCTTCTCACAGATTGTTGTGTTCTTATTAGTCTTGCTTTACCACATTTAGTCTTGCTTTACCACATTTAGTCTTGCTTTACCACATTTAGTCTTGCTTTACCACATTTAGCAGTCTTGCTTCACCACACTAAGCAGTCTTGCTTTACTACACATAGCAGTCTTGCTTTACCACATTTAGCAGTCTTGCTTCACCACATTTAGTCTTGCTTTACCACATGTAGTTTTGCTTTACCACATTTAGCAGTCTTGCTTCACCACACTAAGCAGTCTTGCTTTACTACACATAGCAGTCTTGCTTTACCACATTTAGCAGTCTTGCTTCACCACATTTAGTCTTGCTTTACCACATTTAGTTTTGCTTTACCACATTTAGCAGTCCTGCTTCACCACACTTAGCAGTCTCGCTTTACCACATTTAGCAGTCTTGCTTTCTTTACCACACTTAGCGATCTTTCTTTACCACACTTAGCGATCTTTCTTTACCACACTTAGCGATCTTTCTTTACCACACTTAGCGATCTTTCTTTACCACACTTAGCGATCTTTCTTTACCACACTTAGCGATCTTTCTTTACCACACTTAGCGATCTTTCCTTATTAGAAGTCTGTTCGTGTCTACCATGTTCTGTTTTTTCCCCTTATCATGAAACAGCTTCTTTGCTAGTCGCTGTTCTGAGATGTTAACTCTCATGCGCAGCCCGTCTACATTCTCTCTTCTTCCTTCTCATTGCTACATTTTCTCTTCTTCCTTCTCATTGCTACATCCCCTCTTCTTCCTTCTCATTGCTACATTCCCTCTTCTTCCTTCTCATTGCTAAATCCCCTCTTCTTCCTTCTCATTGCTACATCCCCTCTTCTTCCTTCTCATTGCTACATCCCCTCTTCTTCCTTCTCATTGCTACATCCCCTCTTCTTCCTTCTCATTGCTACATCCCCTCTTCTTCCTTCTCATTGCTACATCCCCTCTTCTTCCTTCTCAGTGCTACATCCCCTCTTCTTCCTTCTCATTGCTACATCCCCTCTTCTTCCTTCTCATTGCTACATCCCCTCTTCTTCCTTCTCATTGCTACATCCCCTCTTCTTCCTTCTCATTGCTACATCCCCTCTTCTTCCTTCTCATTGCTACATCCCCTCTTCTTCCTTCTCATTGCTACATCCCCTCTTCTTCCTTCTCAGTGCTACATCCCCTCTTCTTCCTTCTCATTGCTACATCCCCTCTTCTTCCTTCTCATTGCTACATCCCCTCTTCTTCCTTCTCATTGCTACATCCCCTCTTCTTCCTTCTCATTGCTACATCCCCTCTTCTTCCTTCTCATTGCTACATCCCCTCTTCTTCCTTCTCATTGCTACATCCCCTCTTCTTCCTTCTCATTGCTACATCCCCTCTTCTTCCTTCTCATTGCTACATTTTCTCTTCTTCCTTCTCATTTCTACATTTTATTTTCTTCCAATTTTTTATCTCTGCAACATTCTCTATTGGCTGTTTCCCCTTAATTATCTCTGGGACATTCTTTCTGCGACATTCTTTCTGACATTTTATCGTTGCTGCTTCCTCTTAGTTTTCTCTGCGACATTCTCTCTGCGACATTCTCTCCTCGACTATTCCCCTTAGTTATCTCTGCGTCATTCTTTCTGCGACATTCTCTTTTTGACATTTTTTGTCTCTCTTTCCTCTTTGTTATCTCTACGACATTATCTTTGTCTCTAGCCAGATTTCCCACAGAACGTTACATTCACCACAGCTTATCTGAAAGAATCTCTGTCTCTAGCTAGATCTCCCACAGAACGTTGCATTCACCACAACCCATCTGAACGAAAGAAGCTCTGTCTCTAGCCAGATCTCCCACAGAACGTTACATTCACCACATTCCGTCTGAAGGAATCTCTGTCTCTAGCCAGATCTCCCACAGAACGTTACATTCACCACAGCTTATCTGAAAGAATCTCTGTCTCTAGCTAGATCTCCCACAGAACGTTGCATTCACCACAGCCCATCTGAACGAAAGAAGCTCTGTCTCTAGCCAGATCTCCCACAGAACGTTGCATTCACCACATCCCGTCTGAAGGAATCTCTGTCTCTAGCCAGATCTCCTACAGAACGTTACATTCACCACAGCCCATCTGAATGAAAGAATCTCTGTCTCTAGCCAGATCTCCTATAGAACGTTACATTCACCACATTCCGTCTGACAGAATCTCTGTCTCTAGTGTGATCTTCCACTTCTTCTGTTGTCATGTTCAAGCCTACTTGATGTCTTGAAACCACCTTCTTCATGTTATCCCCCTGATGCGTCCCACAGGAAACATACCTTCTTCCATTATTCTTCTTTCCAGCCCGCCGTGACATTTAACGTGAATTGTATTTTATTATCCCCTGCAGAATGATGATTATCGGCAAGTTCTTTCTTATATTTAAATCTTTTAATATGTCCTCATTGCCCTTGTTCATTATCCAGTGGATCTTCAGGATTTTTCTGTAGCATTTTGTTTCGAATGAATCGATTTTTTCCCCTTGCAGCTTTCGAGATAGTCCATGATTCACAATCGGATGTTGCTATCGAAAAAATACATGTGTGTCCCGCTGCTCAGTGAGGCAGTCATGTTCACCACGACAATTCTAACTTAAAAAAATCAATCGACATATCAGATAAAATATTCACACGTTTCTTAACACCTGAGGCTATACCCCAGAGATCGTCGATTCGAAAACAATAATGGGACTTTGCCTTTAAATATGCAAATTGATATAAACACACGTCACGGAAACATGGAATGATAATGTCGTACGTAGCCAGTAGTATGTTTAACAATTCAAGATGGAATATAGATAAGTTGTGTCCTAAAGTTTGATTGGTTGAAATTTTGCCCAGTTAATTTTATGTGGACATAACATCGGCATAAAGAACAATGGCTCATACATTTCATTCATCCATCGGCATGAAGAACAATAGCGGTACTTGTATTTGTTTCATTCATCTATCGACAGGAAGAACAATAGCGGTACTTGTATTTGTTTCATTCATCTATCGACAGGAAGAACAATAGCGATACTTGTGCCAAATAATAATAAATGAATATTATTATAGAGGAAAACTTCCGAGGCGATAGGTCAGCGAATCAGAGGAAGATCTACAGTACTAGGAAAAAATGACATTGATTAGCTGTACTTGTATTTGTTTCATTCATTCATCGGTAGAAAGAACAATAGCTGTACTTGTATTTGTTTCATTCATTCATCGGTAGAAAGAACAATAGCTATACTTGTATTTGTTTCATTCATTCATCGGTAGAAAGAACAATAGCTGTACTTGTATTTGTTTCATTCATTCATCGGTAGAAAGAACAATAGCTGTACTTGTATTTGTTTCATTCATTCATCGGTAGAAAGAACAATAGCTGTACTTGTATTTCTTTCATTCATTCATCGGTAGAAAGAACAATAGCTGTACTTGTATTTCTTTCATTCATTCATCGGTAGAAAGAACAATAGCTGTACTTGTATTTCTTTCATTCATTCATCGGTAGAAAGAACAATAGCTGTACTTGTATTTCTTTCATTCATTCATCGGTAGAAAGAACAATAGCTGTACTTGTATTTCTTTCATTCATTCCATAAATAAACAAACAAGTGTGGATATTAGCAGCACAAATGTCCACGCATTAATATCCGATAAAAGTTGTTTACTGGCTCATGTATGTATTGATCTAGTATACACAATAGTGACACTGTGACCTTCCAGGCATGTCGTAAGAGGCGACTAAGGAGGTTGATCGATGCTTGACAAGCTGTCATTGTAAAATGTATTGTTATGGAAACAGAGCCATAAGTTTTGGAAGCAGTGATCTCTGCAATATGTGCCACTTTGGCACGCAAGGTTTCTGTTCTTTGAGATTGTGGTTCTGTCCTATGTGCCACTTTGACACGCAAGGTTTCTGTTCTTTGAGATTGTGGTTCTGTCCTATGTGCCACTTTGGCACGCAAGGTTTCTGTTCTTTGAGATTGTGGTTCTGTCCTATGTGCCACTTTGGCACGCAAGGTTTCTGTTCTTTGAGATTGTGGTTCTGTCCTATGTGCCACTTTGGCACGCAAGGTTTCTGTTCTTTGAGATTGTGGTTCTGTCCTATGTGCCACTTTGGCACGCAAGGTTTCTGTTCTTTGAGATTGTGGTTCTGTCCTATGTGCCACTTTGGCACGCAAGGTTTCTGTTCTTTGAGATTGTGGTTCTGTCCTATGTGCCACTTTGGCACGCAAGGTTTCTGTGCTTTGAGATTGTGGTTCTGTCCTATGTGCCACTTTGGCACGCAAGGTTTCTGTTCTTTGAGATTGTGGTTCTGTCCTATGTGCCACTTTGGCACGCAAGGTTTCTGTTCTTTGAGATTGTGGTTCTGTACTATGTGCCACTTTGGCACGCAAGGTTTCTGTTCTTTGAGATTGTGGTTCTGTCCTATGTGCCACTTTGGCACGCAAGGTTTCTGTTCTTTGAGATTGTGGTTCTGTCCTATGTGCCACTTTGGCACGCAAGGTTTCTGTTCTTTGAGATTGTGGTTCTGTCCTATGTGCCACTTTGGCACGCAAGGTTTCTGTTCTTTGAGATTGTGGATCTGTCCTATGTGCCACTTTGGCACGCAAGGTTTCTGTTCTTTGAGATTGTGGTTCTGTCCTATGTGCCACTTTGACACGCAAGGTTTCTGTTCTTTGAGATTGTGGTTCTGTCCTATGTGCCACTTTGGCACGCAAGGTTTCTGTTCTTTGAGATTGTGGTTCTGTCCTATGTGCCACTTTGACACGCAAGGTTTCTGTTCTTTGAGATTGTGGTTCTGTCCTATGTGCCACTTTGGCACGCAAGGTTTCTGTTCTTTGAGATTGTGGTTCTGTCCTATGTGCCACTTTGGCACGCAAGGTTTCTGTTCTTTGAGATTGTGGTTCTGTCCTATGTGCCACTTTGGCACGCAAGGTTTCTGTTCTTTGAGATTGTGGTTCTGTCCTATGTGCCACTTTGGCACGCAAGGTTTCTGTTCTTTGAGATTGTGGTTCTGTCCTATGTGCCACTTTGGCACGCAAGGTTTCTGTTCTTTGAGATTGTGGTTCTGTCCTATGTGCCACTTTGGCACGCAAGGTTTCTGTTCTTTGAGATTGTGGTTCTGTCCTATGTGCCACTTTGGCACGCAAGGTTTCTGTTCTTTGAGATTGTGGTTCTGTCCTATGTGCCACTTTGGCACGCAAGGTTTCTGTTCTTTGAGATTGTGGTTCTGTACTATGTGCCACTTTGGCACGCAAGGTTTCTGTTCTTTGAGATTGTGGTTCTGTCCTATGTGCCACTTTGGCACGCAAGGTTTCTGTTCTTTGAGATTGTGGATCTGTCCTATGTGCCACTTTGGCACGCAAGGTTTCTGTTCTTTGAGATTGTGGATCCACTTGTACCCACTCGAGGAGTCGAGGGAGATACACAGCTCTGGTTCTGGCCCTCCAGAGATCTTCCACCTGATGTTGTAGTGTTTCTTTGATGTTGTAGTGTTTCTTTGATGTTGTAGTGTTTCTTTGATGTTGTAGTGTTTCTTTGATGTTGTAGTGTTTCTTTGATGTTGTAGTGTTTCTTTGATGTTGTAGTGTTTCTTTGATGTTGTAGTGTTTCTTTGATGTTGTAGTGTTTCTTTGATGTTGTAGTGTTTCTTTGATGTTGTAGTGTTTCTTTGATGTTGTAGTGTTTCTTTGATGTTGTAGTGTTTCTTTGATGTTGTAGTGTTTCTTTGATGTTGTAGTGTTTCTTTGTTGTAGTGTTTCTTTGATGTTGTAGTGTTTCTTTGATGTTGTAGTGTTTCTTTGATGTTGTAGTGTTTCTTTGATGTTGTAGTGTTTCTTTGATGTTGTAGTGTTTCTTTGATGTTGTAGTGTTTCTTTGATGTTGTAGTGTTTCTTTGATGTTGTAGTGTTTCTTTGATGTTGTAGTGTTTCTTTGATGTTGTAGTGTTTCTTTGATGTTGTAGTGTTTCTTTGATGTTGTAGTGTTTCTTTGATGTTGTAGTGTTTCTTTGATGTTGTAGTGTTTCTTTGATGTTGTAGTGTTTCTTTGATGTTGTAGTGTTTCTTTGATGTTGTATGTTGTAGTTCTTTGATGTTGTAGTGTTTCTTTGATGTTGTAGTGTTTCTTTGATGTTGTAGTGTTTCTTTGATGTTGTAGTGTTTCTTTGATGTTGTAGTGTTTCTTTGATGTTGTAGTGTTTCTTTGATGTTGTAGTGTTTCTTTGATGTTGTAGTGTTTCTTTGATGTTGTAGTGTTTCTTTGATGTTGTAGTGTTTCTTTGATGTTGTAGTGTTTCTTTGATGTTGTAGTGTTTCTTTGATGTTGTAGTGTTTCTTTGATGTTGTAGTGTTTCTTTGATGTTGTAGTGTTTCTTTGATGTTGTAGTGTTTCTTTGATGTTGTAGTGTTTCTTTGATGTTGTAGTGTTTCTTTGATGTTGTCTGTCCGTCTTACTCTGCGTCTGCCTCTTGCTCTTCTGCATATTCCTCTTCTAATATATGCTTTATATGATAAGGATAGTGAGCCGCGATAGCTCAGTGGTTAGTGAACTGGACTACAAAGGACAAAAGGTAGGGTTCGATCCCAATCGACGGCTTCCGGGTTCACCCAGCCTTAAATGGGTACCGGATTTTTTTTGTGGGAAAGTAAAGCGGCACGGGCGTAATACCGACCACATTACCCCAAAAATCATGTGCCGAAGGTCTGTAAAATTTATGGTCACTAACACCTTATTCCCTATACGGCACTTGGCGTTACGGGGGCACTTTACTTTACTTACTTATGATAAGGAAACCGCATGATATTCTTTCTAGATGGATAAACCAGTTTATTTGTTGTTTCTGTATGTAGCTTAGGATTGGCTCAATGCCTACCATTTCTCTTATAATATCATTTCTGATTCTGTCTTTTCTGGTCACTTCAAGTGCTTTTCTCAGACATCTCATCTCTTTTGTGACAAGCTTTATTTTACGCTTAGTCGTTAGTAACCATGTTTGGCATTGGTGGCACATTGTTGGAATGAATGTACCTTGTATAAGATGTCTCTTGGTTGTAAGTGATATTGCTTTAATTTTGAAGTATAGGCTATAGCTGACCCAAAAATTGATTTTCTTTGTTGCATCAGATGTACATTTCTTCATCGATTTTACCACATTCAGAGAATGTTGTTCCCATATATTTACATTTTGCTCCTTGTTTTACAACCTGGTGTTCTATAGCTATGTTTAATGAGTTCCTTTGTCTTCATGTTAACTTCTGTTTTTTCAGTGCTTATATTCGTGTTGTTCATTTTACATTCGTTATTCAACGACAGCAGATTTTGTTGAAGTTCTCTTTTTTCGAAAGCTATTAGGTCTTTGTCACATATTTATGTTTAGGTCGTCATAAATTGTAAGCTGCTTTTACATTTTCCAAATTCTTTTTAATCCCCTTCCTCTTTTTTCCTCTTCTTTTCTTTTTCCTCCTCTTACTATTCATCCTCTTATTATCACACGTATTGTTGGGAAACAACTTGGAGGCAGCGACCACCGACCTGTCTTTTTAGTGGTGCAAAATGAGGCCGTCAGGGAGAGCAGCACTCTCTCCAGATGGAATTACAAAAAGGCAGACTGGAAAATGTATCAACATTACACCAGTGTACTGACTAAAGATCTAAATACAGACAGAGACATCAACAAAATAGTTGATGAATTCAGTAGACTAATAATACAAGCTGCCAGTGAAACAATACCCAGAGGGGCACGGAAACACTACAAACCATACTGGAATAGTGAACTAGAGCAACTGCACAATGACATGGAAACATCTCGAAAACAAGCAGAAAATAACCCCTGCCAGGAACACCACAATAACTATCAGCATGCTAAAGCCAAATTTCAATGGGCTAAACTACAAGCCAGACGGAGAAGTTGGAAAGAGAAAACAGAGTACATGAATCTAGAACGAGACACAAGAAAAGTGTGGAAGCTTGTAAAACAGCTGAATGATGAGGGTACAGAAGGGAACACAAAAATTACACTGAAGAAGGATGGAAACATTCTAACAGGTAAACATGCAGCAAATCACTTTGCAGACTCCTTTGCAAATGACAACAATATTGAAATTAGCCTAGAGAAACGTCAAGAGACCCGTCTAAAACAACAAAATGCAAGACAAGAAGAGACTGCACATGAAGTCATGGAAATACCCATTACACAAAGAGAGCTAGAGCTGGCAATATCCAAATTAAAAATGAAAAAGTCACCAGGTAGTGATGGAGTGTCTAATGAAATGATTAAGAACTTGGGAACTGCAGCTAAAGCAAAACTACTGCAGATCTACAACATTTGCTGGATCACAGGTAAAGTGCCACAGGCATGGAGAGAAGCAATTATGATACCATTACTAAAGCCAGGAAAAGATGGTTCAATGACATCCAGCTATAGACCAATCAGCCTTACAAGCTGTTTGTGTAAAACAATGGAACGTATAATCAATCTCAGACTGCAGTGGTACCTGGAAAGTGAAAATCTCCTTGTCCCACAACAAGCAGGCTTTAGACAGTGTTACTCTACCGAAGATCAGGCAACCTATCTTTCCCAGGAAATTGAGGATGCGTTTCAAGAAAAGAAACTGGTACTAGCAGCATGGATAGACCTAAAGAAAGCATTTGATAAGGTATGGAAGGAAGGGCTTTTGAAGAAACTGAGAAATTATGGAGTAAATGGCAGGATGTACAAATGGGTCAAAGCATACCTGCATAACAGGAGAGCCAGAGTGCAACTGGATGGTCTTAAGAGTAAGAAGGTCTTACTGCGCCAGGGCGTTCCACAGGGAGGGGTACTATCTCCAACACTTTTTCTGATCTACATCAATGACCTAGTTACTGAACTACCACATGGTATCAAAGTGGCAATGTATGCAGATGACTTGGTAATGTGGTGCACAGAGGAGTATGCAACAGTGGCCTCCAAATTGTTACAAAGAGCTATGAATGCACTGAATTCATGGACAAATAGATGGTGTATCAGCATCAATACAGACAAATGCAGTACTACACTTTTCACTCTTTCCCCAAAACAAAAAGCAGGAGCCATCTATATAAACAATGAGCCTGTGAAAGAAGACATACAGGCTACGTATCTCGGAGTTACATTTGATAACAAACTATCTTGGAAACAGCAGATAAATAAGGCAACCCAAAAAGCAAGGAGAAAATTGGCTATTCTAAGAAAGCTGTGTGGAACTACGTGGGGTGCGAGTGGGAAAATACTCAGTAAAGTTTACCAACAGAGTATACGCCCACATTTAGAATATGGATCATCTGCATGGTGTTCAGCATCAAACACCACACTTCAAGAACTGGATAAAGTACAAAACCAGGCACTTAGGGTCATCACAGGAGCAATGAAATCAACACCAATATTAGAGATGGAGAAATTGTGGAGGATACCAGCACTGAGAGAACGGAGGGACACAAAGGTGCTGATACAGGCAGAAAAATTTGCTTGCATGCCGAGACATCCAATGAAGGACCGATTCCAAAATCTTGCATTGGGACGACTTAAGAGAAGCAGTTTTATCCACCAAGCCAAGCGTATTAGTAGACAAACACCAGACATGCCAAGAGCTGTTAACCCCCTACTGCCCATACCAGAACAGACTCCCTGGACAGAGGAATCTGGATTATCAGTTCATATACGGACAGAAGTGAAAGGAATAGTTGATAAAGAGGAACAGAATAGTCTACAGCGAAAAAACAATAACTCTCAGTTTCCTGGATGAAGAATACCCACAAGACCTATGGATTCGTGTGTATACAGATGGATCAGCACAGAATGCAGTAAAAAATGGGGGAGCAGGTGCATATATAGAATACCCAAATAACACTAGGGATATGAATAAAATAGCAACAGGGAAATATTGTCACAATTATGATGCAGAAATACAAGCAATAAAGTTAGCAATAGAAAAACTGCTGAACATTAATCTTAGCCCGCAGCCTGTGGTGTTTTTGACAGATGCAAGATCAGTACTCCAGGCACTACAATCCAGAAAATTACCACATCTGCAGACCTTATTGACTGAACTCTGCAAGCACCACAGGGTTGCCCTGCAGTGGATCCCATCTCACTGTGGAATACCAGGAAATGAGAAAGCAGATCAGTTGGCAAAGGAAGGTTCAACAGGCACACAACTAGATACACCTGTTACATACCATCATAAGAAACAGATAATCAAATCAATCAGAGGACCACAAGCCCCAAATCAGGATGCCTTTTATAATATGAATAGATATGAACAAGTTATCATTATACGTCTCAGAACAGGACACAATCGACTCCATAGTCACATGTATACAAAATTCAAGATCGGCACCTCAACTACTTGTACATGTGGACAGGCGCCCCAGACTGCTGAACACATACTTCAAGACTGCACTGAATATAGTAGACTGAGGAAAATCCATTGGCCCATAGATACAACACTACAGACAAAACTATATGGGCCACTGCAAGAATTACAAAAGACAGTAACATTTATACAGGAAACGACATTGCAGATATAGACAATGCTTCAGGCGAACGAAAGATAGATAGATAGATCCTCTTATTTTTTCCATCTTCTTCATTTTCCTCGTCCTCCTCTTCTTCTTCTGCTTTCTTCTGCTTCGTCTTCATGGCATAGCCGTGGGTGTCCTAGGGGTACCACAGATTTCGTCAGCATCTCTCTCTACCCTCAGTCATTTTTGGAACTCTGCAAGGAAGAGGTCAGCAAATTCCTTGATGTCATCATCTCTTGTACAATGGAAGCTCCATTTATAGTTTGTAAATAAACATAATTAATCGTTATAAGTCCAGATTGAAATTGTGTTTCAGCGATCACTCAACTGTGTGAAGTGACTAATGGGCTGTCGTTAGGGGGGGGGGGGGGGGCGCGTGATCGATGTTTTTGATTGACATCGGGAAGTAACAATTAACGTGTTGAGTCAGAATCTTGAGAGTTGTGTTCTTTTTGACAACAAATAATGGCGAGTTGCAAATTAGGAGATGTAGCAATGAGTGGAACATTAATAGATAAGGATATAGAGACAAGGCGTCTGACAACAACCAGCGACTCATAGCTGACAGTTGTTCCAGGATCGATGAAGCATAAACATACAAACCCTACTACACTTATCCACGTTTCCTTCAGTAACCGATGAACCAGTCTAGTCTGACCAGGCGTGTATGGGTCGAAGAGGGAAAGTGGTCTAGTAACCTTATAACCCCGCGACTGTGTTGGTCCGAAAGAGACAAATACGCCACAACACAACGCAAATACGCCACAACACAACGTAAATAAGCCACAACACAACGCAAATACGCCACAACACAACGCAAATATGCCACAACACAACGCAAATACGCCACAACACAACGCAAATACGCCACAACACAACGCAAATACGCCACAACACAACGCAAATATGCCACAACACAACGCAAATACGCCACAACACAACGCAAATATGCCACAACACAACGCAAATACGCCACAACACAACGCAAATACGCCACAACACAACGCAAATACGCCACAACACAACGCAAATACGTCACAACACAACGTAAATAAGCCACAACACAACGCAAATACGCCACAACACAACACAAATACGCCACAACACAACGCAAATACGCCACAACACAACGCAAATACGCCACAACACAACGCAAATACGCCACAACACAACGTAAATAGACCACAACACAACGTAAATAGGCCACAACACAACGCAAATACGCCACAACACAACGTAAATACGCCACAAAACAACGCAAATACGCCACAACACAACGTAGATACGCCACAACAGAACGCAAATACGCCACAACACAACGCAAATACGCCACAACACAACGCAAATACGCCACAACACAACGTAAATAGGCCACAACACAACGTAAATACGCCACAACACAACGCAAATACGCCACAACACAACGCAAATACGTCACAACACAACGTAAATAAGCCACAACGCAAATACGCCACAACACAACACAAATACGCCACAACACAACGTAAATACGCCACAACACAACGCAAATATGCCACAACACAACGCAAATATGCCACAACACAACGTAAATACGCCACAACACAACGCAAATACGTCACAACACAACGCAAATACGCCACAACACAACGCAAATATGCCACAACACAACGTAAATACGCCACAACACAACGCAAATATGCCACAACACAACGCAAATATGCCACAACACAACGTAAATACGCCACAACACAACGCAAATACGCCACAACACAACGTAAATACGCCACAACACAACGCAAATACGCCACAACACAACGTAAATACGCCACAACACAACGTAAATACGCCACAAAACAAAGTAAATAGGCCACAACACAACGTAAATACGCCACAACACAACGTAAATACGCCACAACGCAACGTAAATACGCCACAACACAACGTAAATACGCCACAACACAACGCAAATACGCCACAACACAACGTAAATACGCCACAACACAACGTAAATACGCCACAACACAACGTAAATACGCCAAAACACAACGCAAATACGCCACAACACAACGTAAATACGCCACAACACAACGTAAATACGCCACAACACAACGTAAATACGCCACAACACAACGTAAATACGCCACAACACAACGTAAATAGGCCACAACACAACGTAAATAGGCCACAACACAACGTAAATACGCCACAACACAACGTAAATACGCCACAACACAACGTAAATACGCCACAACGCAACGTAAATACGCCACAACACAACGTAAATACGCCACAACACAACGTAAATACGCCACAACACAACGTAAATACGCCACAACACAACGTAAATACGCCACAACACAACGTAAATACGCCCACTTAACGTCTTTTTTCAAGCACGGATGAGAAGAGATCTATCCGTTCCTTCAGTAGCCATCGGGTGAACACCGTCAATGGAAAATAGAAAGAAATACTTGCTTGTTTTTGGCACCCTCCAACTGTCACCTCTGGCAAAGTCCATAGAGACTAGGAACTGCATTTTTTGTATTAATCTATTTTTGTCTGGCAGCCGTGTGGACAGAAGTCCCTCGTCACACAGGCAGATAACTCCGACTTCGGAGATACCTATATATTTTTTTTCCGTCGATGAGTAATTGACGTTTCTAGCCAGGCCTCGCTGCTGAGACCAGGGGTGTTGCCGTAGAGGGAATAAAAAAAAAACCCAACTGGTTCAGCCGGGATTTCAACTCACAACCTCTATGTCTTTAGACCGGCGTCTTGCCTCGAAATAAATCAGTCCTCCAGAGAAAGATTGCTAGACAAGCAGACAGACAAGAACAACAGCAAAGATAAAAAAAATGCAAAACGGGAAAGAAAGCAAAGCAAAGAGAAGAGCGAGGTTAAGAGAGAAAAAGAACGAAGAGAGACGGAACGGTTTGAAAAAAAATAGAGAAACTATTTTTTTAATAGTGAAATAACAGAAACATTATAGAAATAGAAAGCTAATACAGAAAGAAAGATGTAGTAGATGTAGTAATGTAAAAATGGGGTAGAAAGGGCGGCCTGTCGGTGCCAGGTTTTCAGTCAGGATTCATTTATTATTCAGCGTTGAAAAAATAATAAAAGATGAAATAGTTGTTCTCGGTTCCAATGAAATAGTGTGGATAAGACAAAAGTTAAATAAAATAAACACAAAATGGTGTTAAACAGATAAACTAACAGACAGACTCTGAAAACTACAACGGTTCGGCTAAAGTCTTCATCGGGTAAAAAAAAAAATACAGCAATCTATAAACACTACGCTAAAATAAACAAAGAAATGTAAACACAAAAGTCAAACTATGCTATGAATAAAGAAGGAACGAAATTATACACGAGGAAAGTTAGTGAACACTTGTATAACATTGAATAGTGATTCAAGGCATTCCGGGCTCCTAACATTTCAAATCTCCAGGTCATCATAACCTCTGAGGACTTCCGGGGTACCAGGTATCGTCTCTAGTTCCTCTGATACCCACAGATTGTTGCTTTGGATCATAGCCTTTGTGGTACTCTCCATCCGAGAGGTCTAAACTCCTATCACTCTTCTCTTTAATCACTGGCCTCCTCTCTCATTCTTTCCTGTGCCCTATCTCTATTACCCCCTGCGTTATCTTTATTACCTCTCCTGTTCTTCTCCCCCTTGCCACCTGTGTCTTCTCCTCTCTTTCACTCTTTAATCCCAATCAATGGGATCCTTCCTTCATCTCACCCTATGGGACCCGTCCCTTCATCCCACCCTATGGGACCCTTCCTTTCATCCCACCCTATGAAACCAATTCTTTCATCCCACCCTATGGGACCCTTCCTTTCATCCTACCCTATGGGACCCTTCCTTTCATCCTACCCTATGGATACTTCCTATCATCCCACCCTATGGGACCCTTCCTTTCATCCCACCCTATGAAACCAATTCTTTCATCCCACCCTATGGGACCCTTCCTTTCATCCTACCCTATGGGACCCTTCCTTTCATCCCACCCTATGGGACCCTTCCTTTCATCCTACCCTATGGGACCCTTCCTTTCATCCCACCCTATGGGACCCTTCCTTTCATCCTACCCTATGGGACCCTTCCTTTCATCCTACCCTATGGGACCCTTCCTTTCATCCCACCCTATGGGACCCTTCCTTTCATCCTACCCTATGGGACCCTTCCTTTCATCCTACCCTATGGGACCCTTCCTTTCATCCCACCCTATGGGACCCTTCCTTTCATCCTACCCTATGGGACCCTTCCTTTCATCCTACCCTATGGGACCCTTCCTTTCATCCTACCCTATGGGACCCTTCCTTTCATCCTACCCTATGGGACCCTTCCTATCATCCCACCCTATGGGACCCTTCCTTTCATCCCACCCTATGGGGCCCTTCCTTTTATTCCACCCTATGGATACTTCCTTTCATCCCACCCTATGGCACCCTTCCTTTTATCCCACCCTATGGGGCCCTTCCTTCCATTCCACCCTATGGGATCCTTCCTTTCATCCCACCCTATGGCACCCTTCCTTTTATCCCACCCTATGGGACCCTTCCTTTTCATCCCATCCTATGGATACTTCCTTTCATCCCACCCTATGGGACCCTTCCTTTCATCCCACCCTATCGGACCCTACCTTTCATCTCACCCTATGGATACTTCCCTTCATCCCACCATATGGTACCCTTCCTTTCATCCTACCCTATGGACCCCTACTTTCATCCCACCCTATGGGACCCTTCCTTTCATCCCACCCTATTTTCATTCATCTTCATGAGATCCCCTTTCGCTGTTTGGCTCCTTTTGACCCAATTAAATCCTTCCCGCCCTATTATTTAGTAATCATGTGATCGACAACTACGCAAATCCTGGCCACCGGTTTTTCCGCCATTTTCAGATCTGTGTTTGGCTTTAGTGTTCACATTTCTTTGTTCATTTTGGAGTAGTATTTGTTGATCTTTGTATATTTTGTTGTTTTATACCGTATAAAGGATTATGTCGAAGCATCGTACTTTGTCTCGTCTGTCTATTAGTTAAGCTGCTTAACACCATTTTGTATTTACTTTACATTGTTTTCTGCAACTGTACTCGCGGCCCCGCATAGTAATTAATATTTTATATTTTCTGTGTATGTGCTTGTCTTAACTTATGGATGTGAATCATGGACAATAGGACAATAGACAAGAAAATCACTGGAGGCTGCAGAAATGTATTACAGAAGAATGTTGAGAGTACCACGGACAGCTAAGAAGAGTGATGAAAACGTTCTGAAAGAGGCCAAAGCAAAAAGAGAGCTAATTTCCAATATTAGGAAGAAACAATCATCATTTTTTGGCCATGTAATGAGAAGGGATCAGCTGGAATACATTGTAACAACTGGGGAAATTGAGGGACGAAGAGATAGAGAGAAGCAAAGAGAAGATACCAGACAGCTTCAGAGAATGGCTTGGCAGAAGGTCAACAACAGAAATGATAAATAACTGTCGAGATCGAAAGTTGTGGAGAGACATAATCACCTACGCCAGCAGTCATGGCACCTGATGATGATGTACATGTGCCTATCTCCAAGACAACATTCAGCGTCGAGGAAGCTCCGGTGATTGGTGGGGTGAAGTGTTCAAGGAATGCTGGGACGAGTTGCATAAAGTCCTCTCTCTTTTACCCGACGTGTACTAAGATGCTTTTGCTAGGAATGAACCATTTCCATTATATTTGTGTGTGAATAGACTGTCACAAAACCCGATTACCCGAGGCTTATACTCGTACCTTATTACCTAATGACCTAATTACCCTGCTAATACCCGCCTTTTGATCCGGAAAAAAGCAGTTCTCGCGTTAAAGAATTCAAGAAGAACAAAAGTTAATGACAGAGAATGCCTTGTTATGTGGGAAGTTATAAAAAGGATTTTCCTAAAAAAAAAAGGTCGACATTTTCTGACAGGTAGTTTGGAGATAATAACAGATCAAATTAGTTGATTGGTTAAAAAATAACCATGATGCCTTGCTAGTTGGGCGGAGCCATGTTTCTTATCAGAATTCGTGGTCAGAAACTGGTCAGTTACTTCGCAGGGAGGTTCATGTCAAAGACTTATAGACAATCATTTCCTAAGATATTTATGTCAAAGACGTATAGTCAATCATTTCCTGAGAGGTTCATGTCAAAGACTTATAGACAATCCTTTCCTGAGATATTTATGTCAAAGACGTATAGACAATCATTTCCTGAGAGGTTCATGCCAAGGACTTATAGACAATACTTTCTTGGGAGATTCATATCAAAGACTTATAGACAATACTTTCCTTGGAGATTCATATCAAAGACTTATAGACAATACTTTCCTGGGAGATTCATATCAAAGACTTATAGACAATACTTTCCTGGGAGATTCATATCAAAGACTTATAGACAATCATTTCCTGAGAGATTCATGCCAAAGACAAATAGACAATACTTTCCTGGAGATTCATATCAAAGACTTATAGACAATCCTTTCCTGAGAGGTTCATGCCAAAGACTTATAGACAATCATTTCCTGAGAGGTTCATGCCAAAGACCTATAGGCAATCATTTCCTGAGAGGTTCATGCCAAGGACTTATAGACAATACTTTCCTGGGAGATTCATATCAAAGACTTATAGACAATCCTTTCCTGAGAGGTTCATGCCAAAGACTAATAGACAATACTTTCCTGGGAGATTCATATCAAAGACTTATAGACAATCCTTTCCTGAGAGGTTCATGCCAAAGACTTATAGACAATCATTTCCTGAGAGGTTCATGCCAAAGACCTATAGGCAATCCTTTCCTGAGAGGTTTATGCAAAGACTTATAGACAATCCTTTCCTGAGAGGTTCATATCAAAGACATAGAGACAATCCTTTCCAGCTAGGTGTGAAATAAAAATCCTGAGTCTCACACGTCGTGGCGACTGGTTTGACTTAACGGCCTTTATCCCTCAGGTCCTGTCATGAGCCCGCCGACATACATCAGTAATGATGGTAGTGTCGTAGAGATAAGTTTTGTTATTATAACAAAAGTGATGAAAGAAATCTGTAATGGCAGGAGATCTACATGCTCCCCAGTAACACAGTACTTTAACTGACGTAATAAGAAAAGCCAACAGAAATATTATTGTAAACAGCTAACAAATAACGTTTTCGATAGGAACAAGAGGAGAGTATTAACGCTCACACAGTCGGCATGGTACGCGATGATGATACAATGATCAAAGAACACATCCGGTTTGGGATCTGGGTTCAACAAATTTGATTTCTCAAACGGAAGAGGGCAACTCAAGTATTTATGGTTCCGCCTTGAGACCAGCAATGGCGAAGGTCGTCGATTGCCTCAGACCACAAATTATTCCCTGCGGTCCGGGATCCCCCATTCCTTGTATATTGACTGTTGTAACCAAGTATTTTATATATATATATATATATATATATGTTACATCTTCTCAATATTCCTGTATGGTGCAGAAACATGGACATTAGACAAGAAAACAAAACAGAAAATTGAAGCCTTTGAAATGTGGATTTAAAAAAGAATAGGTAGAATTGGATGGAAAGAAAAGAAAACAAACGATGAAGTTTTAAAACAATGGAAAATAAAAAGAGAACTACTAAATACAATTAAGACAAGACAAATGAAATTTTTGGGGCATGGTAAAAGACACAACAGCCTACTAGAAGTAATATTGGAAGGGAAAATACAAGGTAACAGAGGCAGAGGCAGACCAAGACTAACATGGACGAGTAACATCAAAAGATGGACAAGTCAATCTATAACAACCTGCAACATCAAAGCAAGAAACATAGTAGAATGGCGATCCATGGTAGCCAACCTTCGTTGCGGAGAAGGCACTCAATGATGATGATGATGATGATGATGATGATGATGATGATGATGATGATGATGATGATGATGAGATGAACCAAGTATTCCAACTTTCATCTTCTCATGTGCCCGAAAAATGTTGATTGTTTCTTTCTGATGTTTTTTAGGAGCTCCCTTTTTGTGTTGGTCTCTTTGAGAATTTCCTCGTTTGTCTTTTTAGCTGTCCAGGGAACTTTCAACATTCTTCTGAGAAATCCCATCTCTGTGGCCTCTAATCGTCTTTTCATTTGTCTGTCTACTGCCCACTATTCGCTTCCATATGTCAGAATTGGCTCTATATAGCACAGTTGAACTCTCTTTCTCATTTCTATTGAAATAGACTTGCTGCACAAGATGTCTTTTTCAATCATTTTCTGAAATGCTATTTCGGCCTGAGCTATTCTGCTTCTTATTTATGTGGTACATCTTCCTGAAATACTGAAAGGTTAAAATGAACACGCAATTTTTTCTTGGAAGTGAAATGTCAAAAACTACAATCGGAAACATGAATTATTTCAGGATCTGAGCAAATAACCATCTAGTGAGGATCTGAGCAAATAACCATCTAGTGAGGATCTGAGCAAATAACCATCTAGTGAGGATCTGAGCAAATAACCATCTAGTGAGGATCTGAGCAAATAACCATCTAGTGAGGATCTGAGCAAATAACCATCTAGTGAGGATCTGAGCAAATAACCATCTAGTGAAACTTGTTATACCTTTATAATAAATCGGTATTGCGGTGTAGCGAAGTAGCGTTGGCAAAGAACAAACATTTAGTAGACGGGAACATACAGAATATGAGGCCTTCCATACAGGGTAAGGTAAACAAAGAAGTCACGTTAAAGTTGAAGATGTATGGAGTCATGCTGTAACATCATCTAGACGGGAAAAAAAGACAAACACAACGAACTATCTAAAAGGAATAAAGTACATGAAGGACCAGACTAGGAATAGTAACCGGCTTCCTTTATAAAGGACAAACAAGTTGTAGGTACGGTAGCACACGCTGTGTGAGGTGGTTCTTACAGTATCATCTAGGTACGGTAACAAACGCTGTGTGTGGTGGTTCTTACAGTATCATCTAGGTACGGTAACACACGCTGTGTGAGGTGGTTCTTACAGTATCATCTAGGTACGGTAACACACGCTGTGTGAAGTGGTTCTTACAGTATCATCTAGGTGCGGTAACACACGCTGTGTGAAGTGGTTCTTACAGTATCATCTAGGTACGGTAACACACGCTGTGTGAAGTGGTTCTTACAGTATCATCTAGGTACGGTAACACACGCTGTGTGAAGTGGTTCTTACAGTATCATCTAGGTACGGTAACACACGCTGTGTGAAGTGGTTCTTACAGTATCATCTAGGTACGGTAACACACGCTGTGTGAAGTGGTTCTTACAGTATCATCTAGGTACGGTAACACACGCTGTGTGAAGTGGTTCTTACAGTATCATCTAGGTACGGTAACACACGCTGTGTGAAGTGGTTCTTACAGTATCATCTACCGGTCTATTTACAATCTTGAAAAAAAAATGCAAACAATAAAAATGTGTCTGTACTGTGTAGTGTGTACTGTGTACTGTTGCGTGCCGCCAGGGAAAAAATCGCATTGGGGCAAAATTGAAAGAACCTGGAACATCTTCCTCCTCTTTTTTCCTTCCTCGTCTGCCTTTCAGCGTCGAGGGAAGATATCATTTGCGGTCGTTTGCCTTTCTGTTTGTTTCTGCTGTTGTTATGTTTCCTAGTGCTTCTAATATTCCATCGATCCATCTTTTGCTCTTCTGCTCGCTTCTGCTGTTGTTATGTTTCCTAGTGTTTCTAATATTCCATCGATCCATCTTTTGCTCTTCTGCTCGCTTCTGCTGTTGTTATGTTTCCTAGTGCTTCTAATATTCCATCGATCCATCTTTTGCTCTTCTGCTCGCTTCTGCTGCTGTTATGTTTCCTAGTGCTTCTAATATTCCATCGATCCATCTTTTGCTCTTCTGCTCGCTTCTGCTCGCTTCTGCTGCTGTTATGTTTCCTAGTGCTTCTAATATTCCATCGATCCATCTTTTGCTCTTCTGCTCGCTTCTGCTGTTGTTATGTTTCCTAGTGCTTCTAATATTCCATCGATCCATCTTTTGCTCTTCTGCTCGCTTCTGCTGTTGTTATGTTTCCTAGTGCTTCTAATATTCCATCGATCCATCTTTTGCTCTTCTGCTCGCTTCTGCTGTTGTTATGTTTCCTAGTGCTTCTAATATTCCATCGATCCATCTTTTGCTCTTCTGCTCGCTTCTGCTGTTGTTATGTTTCCTAGTGCTTCTAATATTCCATCGATCCATCTTTTGCTCTTCTGCTCGCTTCTGCTGTTGTTATGTTTCCTAGTGCTTCTAATATTCCATCGATCCATCTTTTGCTCTTCTGCTCGCTTCTGCTGTTGTTATGTTTCCTAGTGCTTCTAATATTCCATCGATCCATCTTTTGCTCTTCTGCTCGCTTCTGCTGTTGTTATGTTTCCTAGTGCTTCTAATATTCCATCGATCCATCTTTTGCTCTTCTGCTCGCTTCTGCTGCTGTTATGTTTCCTAGTGCTTCTAATATTCCATCGATCCATCTTTTGCTCTTCTGCTCGCTTCTGCTGCTGTTATGTTTCCTAGTGCTTCTAATATTCCATCGATCCATCTTTTGCTCTTCTGCTCGCTTCTGCTGCTGTTATGTTTCCTAGTGCTTCTAATATTCCATCGATCCATCTTTTGCTCTTCTGCTCGCTTCTGCTGCTGTTATGTTTCCTAGTGCTTCTAATATTCCATCGATCCATCTTTTGCTCTTCTGCTCGCTTCTGCTGCTGTTATGTTTCCTAGTGCTTCTAATATTCCATCGATCCATCTTTTGCTCTTCTGCTCGCATCTGCTGTTGTTATGTTTCCTAGTGCTTCTAATATTCCATCGATCCATCTTTTGCTCTTCTGCTCGCTTCTGCTGTTGTTATGTTTCCTAGTGCTTCTAATATTCCATCGATCCATCTTTTGCTCTTCTGCTCGCTTCTGCTGTTGTTATGTTTCCTAGTGCTTCTAATATTCCATCGATCCATCTTTTGCTCTTCTGCTCGCTTCTGCTGTTGTTATGTTTCCTAGTGCTTCTAATATTCCATCGATCCATCTTTTGCTCTTCTGCTCGCTTCTGCTGTTGTTATGTTTCCTAGTGCTTCTAATATTCCATCGATCCATCTTTTGCTCTTCTGCTCGCTTCTGCTGTTGTTATGTTTCCTAGTGCTTCTAATATTCCATCGATCCATCTTTTGCTCTTCTGCTCGCTTCTGCTGTTGTTATGTTTCCTAGTGCTTCTAATATTCCATCGATCCATCTTTTGCTCTTCTGCTCGCTTCTGCTGCTGTTATGTTTCCTAGTGCTTCTAATATTCCATCGATCCATCTTTTGCTCTTCTGCTCGCTTCTGCTGCTGTTATGTTTCCTAGTGCTTCTAATATTCCATCGATCCATCTTTTGCTCTTCTGCTCGCTTCTGCTGCTGTTATGTTTCCTAGTGCTTCTAATATTCCATCGATCCATCTTTTGCTCTTCTGCTCGCTTCTGCTGCTGTTATGTTTCCTAGTGCTTCTAATATTCCATCGATCCATCTTTTGCTCTTCTGCTCGCTTCTGCTGTTGTTATGTTTCCTAGTGCTTCTAATATTCCATCGATCCATCTTTTGCTCTTCTGCTCGCTTCTGCTGTTGTTATGTTTCCTAGTGCTTCTAATATTCCATCGATCCATCTTTTGCTCTTCTGCTCGCTTCTGCTGTTGTTATGTTTCCTAGTGCTTCTAATATTCCATCGATCCATCTTTTGCTCTTCTGCTCGCTTCTGCTGTTGTTATGTTTCCTAGTGCTTCTAATATTCCATCGATCCATCTTTTGCTCTTCTGCTCGCTTCTGCTGTTGTTATGTTTCCTAGTGCTTCTAATATTCCATCGATCCATCTTTTGCTCTTCTGCTCGCTTCTGCTGTTGTTATGTTTCCTAGTGCTTCTAATATTCCATCGATCCATCTTTTGCTCTTCTGCTCGCTTCTGCTGTTGTTATGTTTCCTAGTGCTTCTAATATTCCATCGATCCATCTTATTCGTGGTCGTAAACCTTGGATCTTGTGTTATCGCAAAGTTTATTGAAGGCTCGTTGTGTTGTATTTTGACCTCTCTGCTCTGTCACGTGGGCACCCCATTTTATCTGTTGTTTCTTTATATATTCTATGGCTGGGGCTATTTCTAGCTTTTTTCTCAGTTCTTCATTTCTGATCTTGTCTCTCAGGCTGTTTCCTGTCATTCGTCTAACACATTTCATCTCAGTAGAGGTTATTTTTCTTATTGTTCTTGTATCTAGGGTCCACGTCTTTGGCATTGGCAGCACAACGTTGTGGAACTAAATGACGAATATGTGCATGGCTAGTAGTAACCGCTGCCAGTCACAGATGACTGTGGGTTTTGTGGGTTTTGCGCAGCGGATGTTACTTTTTCTTTTCTGCGGTAATCTCTTACAGGGCTCTCTGTACAGGGCTGCGACTTAATTTATTAACTTTAAAGTGGCATTATTAGTTACAGTCCTAGAATTTGGCAGCATTTATAGGTGAGGATGAGCCTAGTTTATTCATCATCATCCTTTGCCAGCCTGGTTGGCGTAGTCGGTCACGTCCTGCCACATTTCTCTGTCAGCAGTGCACTATTCTGATTCTGTTGTTGGCTGTTTACCGTTCCACGACACCGATTGTAACTTCTCTCTTTTGTCGTCCACGATCTACTTTTCCTTGTATTTTGCTAATTGTGACCAAGTATTCAATATTTTATTCATTTCATGATTTTCCCGAAAGAAAATGTCGATTGTTTTTTTTCTGGTGTTTTTTATGAGCTCTATTTTTTCAACTACTTGCGTTGACTACCACATTTGGTACTGTGTGCTTTTTCTTATATTTACTATTCCACGAGAGTGGTTCCAGTTTGTTGCAAGACCCATCAAATGTTCGTCTTTGAGCTGAATTAATGATTTGTTTCGCTGTAAAGATATTTGAGTAGATTAGATTAATGCCTTTGAGAATAAACACTTCAAAAATTGAGTCGATTGACACATTCCGGTGAAAGATTTTTAATTCCCCAGAACAATTTAAACTACAATTTCTTCCCAACAACATTCATATATCAGGTTTTTGTCCCCTTTTATTCTTCTTTCCGTCTTCATTTTCCTTTCAGCGTCGAGAGGAGATATAGTTGATGGTTTGTTGCTCTTCTGTTGGTCGCTCCTGTCATGTTCCCTGACATTTCTAATGTTTAATCAACATATCCTTTTTATGATTGGCCTTTCGGTGTGATGTTCTCGCAGCGTTCATTTGATGGTTCATTGTGTTATGTTTTGGTCTATCTTCTGCCTCATCACGTGGCTAACCATTTGATCTGTTGTATTTTTTAAATGTATTCAATCACGGGAATTACTTAGATCGTTTTTTTCTCAGTTCTTAAATATTTGATTTCACAACAGCCTACTAAAAGTAATCATGGAGAGGAAAATACAAGTTAAAAGAGGCAGAGGCAGGCCAAGACTAACATGGACGAGTAACTAACATGGACGAGTAACATCAAAAGATAGACAAATCAGCCTATGACAACCGGCACCATCAAAGCAAGAGACAGAGCAGAATGGCGCTCCATTGTAGCCAACCTTCGTTGCGGAGATGGCACTCGATGATGATGAATATTTGACCATCTTTCAGGCTCTTCCTGGTTATGGTTTTGGAAGGCCCCGGTTTCACTGCAAACGAATGGAAATCCATAATTGCTCAACCACCCGTGCCAGTGGAATCATCCGAATTAAAATCTCATCTCATTGAAGGATCCAAACAAAGAAATGCAGCTGCAGTCCCCATCGTAGCAGCTACAGCACACGCCAAAAGACATAAAGCGTATTATAGCACCAACAGTGAAAGCATCTGAACTGTCCTTCGTCATACGATATCATCATTCATAGTAAGCAATCTGAATTTAGAAACACCATCCGAATGAAACACACAGCTCACGGTGTGCAGAGAGCACTACTCAGTAGCTCCGGTAGCAAGCCGGACTTGGAATATGAGGAAACCATTTTGTGTTTACTTTACAATGTTCTCTTCAGGTCTACTCGTAGCCCCTCATAGTAATTCATATTTTAATTTTTTTTTTTGTATACATGCTTTTCTTCACATACGGATGTGAATCATGGAAAATAGAACAACAGACAAAAATAACAAGAAAATCAGTGGAGGCTGTAGAAATGTGATTTTTACAGAAGAATGTTCAGAATACCGTGGACAACTAAGAAGAGTAATGTAAACGTTCTGAAAGAGGCCAAAGCAAAAAGAGAGCTAAATTCCAATATTAGGAAGAGGCAATCATTCTTTTTTGGCCATGTAATGAGAAGGGAACAGCTGGAAAATATTGTAACAACCGGGAAAATTGATGGACGAAGAGATAGAGGGAAGCAAAGAGAAAAGATACACGACAGCTTAACTCTTTCCGTACGTTTCGCCGCACAGTGCGTCACTCTGAACTTGATTAGTGTGAGCCGTCATCAAACCATAGTCTTTTTACGTGTCTTTTTTCATATTGGTATTGGTGAAACTAATTCCTTGTTCAATTATCTAAAAGTTCATCTATAATATGTTATATGTTAGATCAATATAAATGTGTAGATTTTTACTTTAAAACATGACAAATGTTGTTTCTGACATCTCTTCCGTTGCATCGATAAAAAGCTTCCGTACGGAAAAAGTTCAGAGAATGGCTTGGCAGAAGGTCAACAACAGAACTGATAAATAACTGTCGAGATCGATAGTTGTGGAGAGACATAATCACCAACGCCAGCAGGCATGGTACTTGATCATGATAGAATGTTGTGATTACTACGTGTGTTGTCTAGAAGGGGGTTAAAGCAAAGAAATACAAATGAATGTATAAAAACGCGAAGCTGCAGTAAAGCTAAATGTGAGGGAGAATTGAAAAAAACAAAAAGAAAAAATGGTATGGTAAAAGCTTTACGTGATTGATAGACGACACAGATTTGAACGACGTTTCGGCTCAATAGGCCTTTAGCAGGAACAAACAAACAACACGCACACACAGATATGTAAGTAAATAAAATTATTCCTACATAGCTAACTAGTAATGAAACATCCAAAACAAAATAATCGAAACTGGTTAAAGAAAAGAAAAATGACTTCCCTGTGTCGTGGACCGTGGTCAGAATGGCAACGTTGTCTAGAAGGGTAGGGTTAGGGAGTGATATCTCTACCATTTTTGAGATCTATTTTGGAGTTCTTTGCGAAAATAGAAAATAAAAGACCATTGCATGGCACACTCTTGCAGTCACCGCATAATGTACTGGTCAAAGTATTTATTTCACTCATTAGAAGTCTGAACGGGACACCATGCACTTAAAGAACAAGTCTGAACGGGACACTACGCACTTAAAGAACAAGTCTGAACGGGACACCATGCACTTAAAGAACAAGTCTGAACGGGACACTACGCACTTAAAGAACAAGTCTGAACGGGACACTACGCACTTAAAGAACAAGTCTGAACGGGACACCATGCACTTAAAGAACAAGTCTGAACGGGACACTACGCACTTAAAGAACAAGTCTGAACGGGACACCATGCACTTAAAGAACAAGTCTGAACGGGACACCACGCACTTAAAGAACAATTCGCTGACTTGGATGTTCTTGGCCTTGCTGTCATCACAAAATAATAGATTACAGTCCGCGGGCACCTGATTTGAGTGATAAATAAAGTATTGTGCTTTGAGTAGTTTTATTTTTGGTTCCGCTATCTGTGACCTAGGGTAGGAAATGACTATCAGGCCATATCTCGTCAACGATTTCCACTTTCTCTTAATCTGCGATCAACTTAGTTATTGGTTATTGGTTATGGAAGGCCTCGGCATCACAGCAAACGAATTAAAATCCATAATTGCTCAACCGCCCGTGCCAGTGGAATCATCCGAATTACCAACTCATCTCCCAAACAAAGAAAGGTAACTGTAGTCCCCATCGTAGCAGTCTCAGCACACGCCAAAAGACATAAGGCGAAACCGCGCAGAAAGTGAACACAGCCAACTGTTCCCTGTCATACGATATCATCATTCATCGTAAACAAGCGGGATATCGAAGCAGCGTCTCTCTATCGACTTATCGAGTCCATAGATGGTAGTTTTAGTGGTGGTGTCCAGGTGCTTTCTGAAAACAAGGGCCAAATTAATTTTGACGTTTTTTTTTTTTTTGTTATGCTTGAGAACATTTACTTTTGGCTGCTCAAATCAGGTCACGTTTGATTATTTTATTTGATTCAAAAAATAGTCTATGATAATGTTTATTAGCATTTTAAACTGTAAGGAAATTCTACGACCGTTACACTTGAATACAAATATGTCCTACAGAAGTAATCCTCCAAGGCAGGCAATGAGTTAAAGGTGAATGGCTTAGGTCAGTTCACAATCCTTGATGGTTTAGATGTACAGCACAACTTGGTCGTTGAAAAGTCGAAGAAATAAATTAAGCTACTTGCTTGAAAGCAACAGGCCCTTTTTTGGAATCCCCAGAGGAAAAGACAAAGAGGAAGACCAAAGAATTCTTGGAGAAGACAGATAAAAGCAGAGATGAAGATGATGGGGAAGACATGAAATGATCTTAAAAGAATGGCAAGAAACAGAACGACTTGGAAAGGGTTTGTTGAAGACCTATGCTCCACAGGGAACTGAAAGTGTTTGTTGAAGACCTATGTTCCACAGGAAGCTGAAAGGTAGAATAAGAAGAAGATTTGCTTGAAAGAGTCAAAGATAAGATGTCCAGTTGGTTTGTAAACTTAGGTTTGTGATGTTTCTTGTCAGTTTCCATATAAAACATATTTATTTCTTGGATTTTAATAGCTAAAAATGAACATTTACATAGAACTTGAGATTGCTCAGTTGCTCATAAATTCAGGAGATAAATAGTTCCCTGTATACCTAACACTAGTCCCGCGTGTCTACGTCAGAGGGCTAACAGGACAATGTAAGATCTTGATGGATCGGACGAAATAAGGCATGGGTCCAACATGTGGGGTGCGATGTTTGAAGAAAATCATTAATGTCACCAGAGCTGAGCTGAGCATGGAGGTCGACGCGAACCGCTTGCACTTATAACAAGACTATTGAGCTAGGAGTCATTTTAAAATTTCCAATATATGTTTGGGCTTGTCCGGTCTAGAAGTAGTACATTAATGTGTCAACAGTGTACCATATGTAAATATGTATCAACAGGTCTCAGACCAGACGACGAAACTGGCTTACCGGTCTCTTTTACACAAAACATCACCGGGAAGTCCAACCATAACCAACTATACATGTTTTTTCGTTCGCCAGCTTTTACCTCTGACGAAGTCCCTAGAGACTAGGAACTGAATTTTGCGTGTTAATCCATTTTTCCCTGGCAGCCGTGTACACAGGGGTCCCTCGCCGCACGGGCAGATAACTCCGACTTCGGAGGTACTCATATTTTTCCGTCGATGAGTAATTGACGTTTCAAGCCGGGTCTCGCTGCTAAGACCAGGGGTGGTTGCCGCAGAGAGAAATCATAAATAAGAATCCTAACCGGTGAAGCCGAGATTTGAACCCATAACTTCTCTGTCTGAAGGCCGGCGTCTTGCCCCGAGACCAACCAGTCCCCCAAACTATACATTTACTAAGGCCCGTGGCAAGGAAATAAAACAGGAAAAATGCACAAACTAGCGTGATGTGTTCAAGTATAGGAGATATAGACGGCTGACTTCACTCTACACACAACCACTCCTACAAGCATAGCTGAAAACGTCACGCTTGTTGGTCGTTTTCCAGGAATTTCCTCTCAGCCCGCAGGCCTAAGTAAATCTATAGTTGGCTGTGCTTCAAATTGTTGTAGACATGATCAAGTTACAGTCACTGACCATGACGTGGCGACCGCATGTCGACTAGCTTATGCTTCTGTTTTGTAATCACAACAAAAAATAATGATAAACGCTTCTAATTGGCTAGAATTAAAAGTGACCCATGAAACCGCATTCCTCTAGAGGTAGCACCAGCTATATTATTTCGACTCCCTTTTTTGAATGTCAAGGTCGTTAATACTAGGTCCGGATATAGGAAAAATGTACCGCTAGCTACTAGAGGTTTCAATGTAGTGTAGTTTCGGTTTCCTATTAGGCAAGAAAACAAAATAAAAAATTTAAGCCTTTGAAATGTGGATTTATATAAGAATAGGTAGAACAGCTACAACAACAACTATTACTATTACTCTTTATTCATCCCCCACACACACATTATATATACTCACTGGCTACGCCTTTAATGACGATTAAAATTGCTACTATTGTTGCCACTACAACAATGGCAAAGCAGACTTCTACAACCACTACCACAGTAACCATTACTAGGAGCTAGTTGTAAAATGAAACATAAAAACTAATGGAATGTTCTATAATAAAAATCACTGAATACATTTTTTACAAAAGAAAAAAAAGTGTCGTAAACTTCTTTCTCTTTTTACTATGTCTCTTGTCCTTCTTTCCTTTCTCATTTGCCTTTCAGCGTCGAGGGTAGATATTATTTGCGGTCTTTTGCTCTTCTGTTAACCCTTGTGTCTGGTGTTCTCACGAAGTTTATTGAAGACAAGTGTTGTGTTCTGATCTTTCTGCCTTGTTACCTGGCCACACCGTTTTATCTGTTGTTTCTTTATGCATTTTATGGCGGGGATTATTCCAAGATTTTTATCTGTTCTTCACTTCTGGCCTTATCTCTCAGGCTGTTTCCTGTCATTCTTCTAATACATTTAATCTCAGTAGAGGTTATTTTTCCTATTGTTCTTGCATCTAATGTCCAGATCTGATACTGGTAGCGCAACGTTCGGATGAAGATTGTATTGTAGAGTGCCCGTTTTGCCTTTGGGGTTATTTCCATGCTGGACAATAGTGATGATAGTTTTCCGATGATTTGACAAACTTTATTGTTTCTTCAATCTATTTCTGCTGTTTGTGAAACTACGTTGGACGCAGCGGGCACAACAAACATGACAAACTAACCAATCCTGTAAATAAATTGTGCCTCAGGGAATGGCCTAATGGGAGATAACTTCCCAATCTGTCAAGAAAAACATGCCGAGATAACAGGTCAATGCTATTAACCCTTGACAGTAAATGATAAAGTGGGCTAAACCACTATGATGTGGCTAAACTATGTTTTGTTGTGTACTGAAGAGCTTCGTTTTAGATCAGCACAGTTCAGCTTTTCTGTCGCTTGTTGTTCTGATAACCTCAACAGCACCAGCAGCTCAAAATGATTACGAAACTATTTTCCGTTGAAAGTGGGTTTAAATGTGCACAATACAGACCTCTCGCACTCTCTCCATTATATCTGTATATATATATATATATATATATATATATATATATATATATATATATATATATATCATCATCATCATCATCAGCATGTGCCATACCGGTTGGCGTAGGTGATCATGTCCCTCCACAATCATCTATCCACAGTGCATCGTATCAGTTTTGTTGTTGGCTGTTTTCCATGCCATGACACCAAGCTATCCAGTATTTTCTCTCTTTGTCGTCCGCGATCTCTCTTTCCTTTTATTTTGCCAGTTGTAACCAAGTATTCCAACTTTCCTCTTCTCATGATGTGCCGAAAAATGTTGATTGCTTCTTTGTGATGTTTTTTTTAAGAGCTCCCTTTTTGTGTTGGCCTCTTTGAGAACTTCCTCATTGGTCTTTTTAGCTGTCCAGGGAACTTTCAACATTCTTCTGAGAAATTCCATCTCTGTGGCCTCTAATCGTCTTTTCATTTGTTTGTCTACTGTCCATGATTCGCTTCCATAGGTCAGAATTGGTTCTATATAGCACAGATGAGCTTTCTTTTTCATTTCTATTGACAATATATATATATATATATGCAGGCCTCTATTTAAACATAGGGAAAGCTAAGATAATGTCCATTGACAAACAAAAGGCCAACCCAAAATCATCATCGGTGAAGAACTTGAAATTGTAACAAAATATGAATATCTGGGATCTGTCGGGGCTAACAATGGAGACTGGCATAAAGAGATCAAAATAAGATTAGCAATAGCTATATAACAATTAAATGCCACGAAGAACATGTGGCACAATACTAGCAAGGCAGTAAATTTAAAATGACTGAGGACATGTATCTTCCCGACAGTAACATACGGTTCTGAATCATGGACAATCTCGCAAACAGTAAGGAATAAAATCGATTCATTCGAAACAAAATTCTAGAGAAAAAAATCCTTAAGATACATTGAATAATGAAAAATAGCAGTGAAGACACATTAAAAGATATAAACATTAAAAAGAACTGATTTATAAATACCATTCTACTTATGAAATTAAAATAATATGGCCACGTCAAAAGATACAGCGAGCTGGAAAGAACAATAATGGAAGGCAATGGTTCCTGGGAAAAAGGAAAAATACAAGGTAAAAGAAGCAGAGGCAGACCAAGACTAACATGGACGAGTAACATCAAAAGATGGTCAAGTCAATCTATGACAACCTGCACCATCAAAGCAAGAAACAGAGTAGAATGGCGATCCATGGTAGCCAACCTTCGTTGCGGAGAAGGCACACGATGATGATGATGAATGGTTCCTGGGAGACACATCAGGGCAGACCAAAAAGATGGTAGTTTCAAGACATCTAGGAGACCTTCATCAAGACATCTAGGAGACCTTCAACATGACACCAGAAGTGGGAGATCTGGCTAAAGAGATTATTCAGATGGGCTATGGTGAATACAACGTTCTGTTCGGGATCTGGCTAGAGACAGAGATTCTTTCAGGAGGGTTGTGATGAATACAACGTTCTGTTGAGGATCTGTCTAGAGACAAAGATTCTTTCAGGAGGGTTGTGGTGAATGCAACGTTCTGTGGAGGATCTGGCTAGAGACAGAGATTCTTTCAGGAGGGTTGTGATGAATACAACGTTCTGTGGGGGATCTGGCTAGAGACAGAAATTCTTGCAGACGTTGTGAATGCAACGTTCTGTGGGGGATCTGGCTAGAGACAGAAATTCTTCCAGACGTTGTGAATGCAACGTTCTGTGGGGGATCTGGCTAGAGAGAGAGAGATTCTTTCAGGCGGATTGTGGTGAACGTAACGATCTGTGGGGGATCTGGCTAGAGAGAGAGAGATTCTTTCAGGCGGGTTGTGGTGAACGTAACGATCTGTGGGGGATCTGGTTAGAAAGAGAGAGAGAGAGAGAGAGAGAGAGAGAGAGTGAGAGAGATATTCTTTTGAGCGGACTGTGGTGAATACAACGTTCTGCAAAGGACATGCGCTCTGATGATGATGATGATGATATATATATATATATATATATATATATATGATGTCGAATTGGTAAGGCAGCTACGACCTTCGGCAAACTCACAGAAAGGGCCTGGAACAACACGAAACTAACACTAATGACTAAACTCTTAATATATCAAACTTGTGTGCTTAGCACACTATTATATGGATCTGAAACCTGGACAACATACTCAAACCAGGAAAAAAGACTAAATGTCTTCCACATGCGATGTCTCCGCAAAATAATGCACATCAAATGGCAGGACAAAATAACCAACTTAATTGTCCTGCAACGTGCTAAGACCCCAACAATCATGTCGATGCTCAGATGTCGATGACTGTCTCTTTCACTATCTCTTTTAATATATGTATACTGATGTGTGCTGAAATACCATTAGTAAAAGGTGTCACTCTAACTTGACTGCTAACTACCGGCTCAATCTATAGACGTGATAGAGAGGAAGAGAAGTTGAGAAACGATGTCCGCAGAAATGAGAATTTAGTTATCTCAAACATGTGAGAAAGTGTACTTATTAGTTCCCGTTGTGTTCGTGCTCAGGTGTGAAATAATGTAAAATGACTTGGAGTGGGGGCGATCATGCTCCACTTTCGCTGACCAACAAGAACTGGTAGTTGGTTGTGACAAGGTATCCATCACTGTGGAAGCCCCGGGGCATCAATGACATCTCTTGATTAAAAGTTGTGGAGAAACCAGGTTACGCTTCGTTGGTTAAGATGGTGTCGCCTCCGCAATAATATGTGTCAGCAGCTTATCCTTTCAGTTCATTTTGACAAGCAGTTGTTCATCTTTCTGTGTTGCGCACTTTTGCTTTCTCACTTTCTCTCTGTCTCTGTCACGTTCTCTCTGTCTCTCACACTTTTTCTATGTCTCTCACTCTTTCTCTCTCTCGCTCTCACTTTCTCTCTCTCTCTCTCTCACTTTCTTTCTTGACACTTACTCTCTGTCTCTGTCACGTTCTCTCTGTCTCTCTCACTTTTTCTATATCTCTCACTCTTTCTCTCTGTCTCTCTCACATTCTCTCTGTCTCTCTGAAATTCTCTCAGTCTCTCTCACATTCTCTCTGTCTCTCTCACATTCTCTCTGTCTCTCTCACATTCTCTCTGTCTCTCTCATTTTATCTCTGTCTCTCTCACGTTCTTTCTGTATCTCTGACATTCTCTCTGTGTCTCTCACATTCTCTCCGTCTCTCTCAAATTCTCTCTGTTTCTCTCACTTTCTATCTGTCTCTCTCACATTCTCTCTGTATCCCTCATTCACATCCACTGATCAGCCTGTCAGAACATGCTAATTTTACATGGACAGCTCTTGTTACATACCATCATCATTATCATCAACATCATCGATCGTCATTACTATAATAATAATTATCATTATTATCAACAACAGGATTAAGTATTTTGGTGACGGGGGTAGGTGACCATGATTCTCCACAACATTGTGGCCCGACAGTTGCATTTATCAATGTATATGTTGACATCATGCCGGAAAATTCTCTTAAACTTTCTGATATTTCTCCCTCTGAACTCTTCCATCCTTCAACCTCTTCCATCCCTCAACCTCTTCCATCCCTTTATCTCTTCCATCCTTCAATCTCTTCCATCCTTCAATCTCTTCCATCCCTCAATCTCTTCCATCCCTTTATCTCTTCCATCCTTCAACCTCTTCCATCCCTCAATCTCTTCCATCCTTCAATCTCTTCCATCCTTCAATCTCTTCCATCCTTCAATCTCTTCCATCCTTCAATCTCTTCCATCCTTCAATCTCTTCCATCCTTCAATCTCTTCCATCCCTCAATCTCTTCCATCCTTCAATCTCTTCCATCCCTCAATCTCTTCCATCCCTCAATCTCTTCCATCCTTCAATCTCTTCCATCCTTCAATCTCTTCCATCCCTCAATCTCTTCCATCTTTCAACCTCTTCCATCCCTCAATCTCTTCCATCCTTCAACCTCTTCCATCCCTCAATCTCTTCCATCCTTCAATCTCTTCCATCCTTCAACCTCTTCCATCCCTCAATCTCTTCCATCCTTCAATCTCTTCCATCTTTCAACCTCTTCCATCCCTCAATCTCTTCCATCTTTCAACCTCTTCCATCCCTCA
The DNA here is from genome assembly GCA_032433765.1 of Megaustenia siamemsis. Classification (NCBI taxonomy): domain Eukaryota; kingdom Metazoa; phylum Mollusca; class Gastropoda; order Stylommatophora; family Ariophantidae; genus Megaustenia; species Megaustenia siamemsis. The sequence goes on along the minus strand of JAVIAB010000024.1, from coordinate 70,664,940 downwards.
ATCTCTTCCATCCTTCAACCTCTTCCATCCCTCAATCTCTTCCATCCTTCAATCTCTTCCATCCCTCAATCTCTTCCATCCCTCAATCTCTTCCATCCTTCAATCTCTTCCATCCTTCAACCTCTTCCATCCCTTTATCTCTTCCATCCTTCAATCTCTTCCATCCCTCAATCTCTTCCATCTTTCAACCTCTTCCATCCCTCAATCTCTTCCATCCTTCAATCTCTTCCATCCCTCAATCTCTTCCATCTTTCAACCTCTTCCATCCCTCAATCTCTTCCATCTTTCAACCTCTTCCATCCCTCAATCTCTTCCATCCTTCAATCTCTTCCATCCCTCAACCTCTTCCATCCCTTTATCTCTTCCATCCCTCAATCTCTTCCATCCCTCAATCTCTTCCATCTTTCAACCTCTTCCATCCCTCAATCTCTTCCATCTTTCAACCTCTTCCATCCCTCAATCTCTTCTATCCCTCAATCTCTTCCATCTTTCAACCTCTTCCATCCCTCAATCTCTTCCATCCCTCAATCTCTTCCATCTTTCAACCTCTTCCATCCCTCAATCTCTTCCATCCCTCAATCTCTTCCATCCTTCAATCTCTTCCATCCTTCAACCTCTTCCATCCTTCAATCTCTTCCATCCTTCAACCTCTTCCATCCCTCAATCTCTTCCATCCTTCAATCTCTTCCATCCTTCAACCTCTTCCATCACTCAATCTCTTCCATCCTTCAATCTCTTCCATCCTTCAATCTCTTCCATCCTTCAATCTCTTCCATCCTTCAATCTCTTCCATCCTTCAACCTCTTCCATCACTCAACCTCTTCCATCACTCAATCTCTTCCATCCTTCAATCTCTTCCATCCTTCAATCTCTTCCATCCTTCAACCTCTTCCATCACTCAACCTCTTCCATCACTCAATCTCTTCCATCACTCAACCTCTTCCATCACACAATCTCTTCCATCCTTCAACCTCTTCCATCACTCAACCTCTTCCATCACTCAATCTCTTCCATCCTTCAACCTCTTCCATCCTTCAATCTCTTCCATCCTTCAACCTCTTCCATCACTCAACCTCTTCCATCACTCAATCTCTTCCATCCTTCAATCTCTTCCATCCTTCAACCTCTTCCATCACTCAACCTCTTCCATCACTCAATCTCTTCCATCCTTCAACCTCTTCCATCCTTCAATCTCTTCCATTCCACAATCTATTCCATCCATCAATCTCTTGCATCCCTTTATCTCTTCTATCCATCAATCTCTTGCATCCCTTTATCTCTTCTATCCCTCAATCTCTTCCATCCCTTTATCTCTTCCATCCCTTTATCTCTTCCATCCCTCAATCTCTTCCATCCCTTCATCTCTTCCATCCCTCAATCTCTTCCATCCCTTTATCTCTTCCATCCCTCAATCTCTTCCATCCCTTTATCTTTTCCATCCCTCAATCTCTTCCATCCCTTTATCTCTTCCATCCCTTTATCTCTTGCATCCCTTTATCTCTTGTATACCTTTATCTCTTCCATCCCATAATCTCTTCCATCCCTTTATCTCTTGCATCCCTTTATCTCTTCCATCCCTCAATCTCTTCCATCCCTTTATCCCTTGCATCCCTTTATCTCTTCCATCCCTGTATATCTTCCATCCCACAATCTTTTCCATCCCTTTATTTCTTGCATCCCTTTATCTCTTCCATCCCTCAATCTCTTCCATCCCTTTATCTCTTCCATCCCTCAATATTTTCCACCCTTTATCTCTTCCATCCCTCAATCTCTTCCATCCCTCAATCTCCACCATCCCTTTATTTCTTCCATCCCTTTATCTCTTTCATCACTTTATCTCTTCAATCCTTCAATCTCTTCCATCCCTTTATCTCTTCCATCCCTCAATCTCTTCCATCCCTCAATCTCTTCCATCCCTTTATCTCCTCCATCCCTTTATCTCTTCCATCCCTTTATCTCTTCCATTCCTGTATATCTTCCATCCCTTTATCTCTTCCATCCCTTTATCTCTTCCAGCACTCAATCTCTTCCATCCCTTTATCTCTTCCATCCTTCAATCTCTTCCATTTTAATCTCTTCCATCCCTCAACCTCTTCCATCCCTCAATCTCTTCCATCCCTCAATCTCTTCCATCTTTCAACCTCTTCCATCCCTCAATCTCTTCCATCTTTCAACCTCTTCCATCCCTCAATCTCTTCCATCCCTCAATCTCTTCCATCTTTCAACCTCTTCCATCCCTCAATCTCTTCCATCCCTCAATCTCTTCCATCTTTCAACCTCTTCCATCCCTCAATCTCTTCCATCCCTCAATCTCTTCCATCCTTCAATCTCTTCCATCCTTCAACCTCTTCCATCCTTCAATCTCTTCCATCCTTCAACCTCTTCCATCCCTTTATCGCTTCCATCCCTCTATCTCTTCCATCCTTCAATCTCTTCCATCCTTCAATCTCTTCCATCCCTCAATCTCTTCCATCTTTCAACCTCTTCCATCCCTCAATCTCTTCCATCCCTTTATCTCTTCCATCCTTCAATCTCTTCCATCCTTCAACCTCTTCCATCCCTCAATCTCTTCCATCCTTCAATCTCTTCCATCCGACAACCTCTTCCATCACTCAATCTCTTCCATCCTTCAATCTCTTCCATCCTTCAATCTCTTCCATCCTTCAATCTCTTCCATCCTTCAATCTCTTTCATCCTTCAACCTCTTCCATCACTCAACCTCTTCCATTACTCAATCTCTTCCATCCTTCAATCTCTTCCATCCTTCAATCTCTTCCATCCTTCAACCTCTTCCATCACTCAACCTCTTCCATCACTCAATCTCTTCCATCACTCAACCTCTTCCATCACTCAATCTCTTCCATCACTCAATCTCTTCCATCACTCAACCTCTTCCATCACTCAATCTCTTCCATCCTTCAACCTCTTCCATCCTTATTCTCTTCCATCCTTCAACCTCTTCCATCACTCAACCTCTTTCATCACTCAATCTCTTCCATCCTTCAATCTCTTCCATCCTTCAACCTCTTCCATCCCTCTATCTCTTCCATCCGTCAATCTCTTCCATCCTTCAATCTCTTCCATTCCACAATCTATTCCATCCATCAATCTCTTGCATCCCTTTATCTCTTCTATCCATCAATCTCTTGCATCCCTTTATCTCTTCTATCCCTCAATCTCTTCCATCCTTCAATCTCTTCCATCCTTCAATCTCTTCCATCCTTCAATCTCTTCCATCCTTCAACCTCTTCCATCACTCAACCTCTTCCATCACTCAATCTCTTCCATCCTTCAATCTCTTCCATCCTTCAATCTCTTCCATCCTTCAACCTCTTCCATCACTCAACCTCTTCCATCACTCAATCTCTTCCATCACTCAACCTCTTCCATCACTCAATCTCTTCCATCACTCAATCTCTTCCATCACTCAACCTCTTCCATCACTCAATCTCTTCCATCCTTCAACCTCTTCCATCCTTATTCTCTTCCATCCTTCAACCTCTTCCATCACTCAACCTCTTTCATCACTCAATCTCTTCCATCCTTCAATCTCTTCCATCCTTCAACCTCTTCCATCACTCAACCTCTTTCATCACTCAATCTCTTCCATCCTTCAACCTCTTCCATCCCTCTATCTCTTCCATCCGTCAATCTCTTCCATCCTTCAATCTCTTCCATTCCACAATCTATTCCATCCATCAATCTCTTGCATCCCTTTATCTCTTCTATCCATCAATCTCTTGCATCCCTTTATCTCTTCTATCCCTCAATCTCTTCCATCCCTTTATCTCTTCCATCCCTTTATCTCTTCCATCCCTCAATCTCTTCCATCCCTTTATCTCTTCCATCCCTCAATCTCTTCCATCCCTTTATCTTTTCCATCCCTCAATCTCTTCCATCCCTTTATCTCTTCCATCCCTTTATCTCTTGCATCCCTTTATCTCTTGTATACCTTTATCTCTTCCATCCCATAATCTCTTCCATCCCTTTATCTCTTGCATCCCTTTATCTCTTCCATCCCTCAATCTCTTCCATCCCTTTATCCCTTGCATCCCTTTATCTCTTCCATCCCTGTATATCTTCCATCCCACAATCTCTTCCATCCCTTTATCTCTTCCATCCCTGTATATCTTCCATCCCACAATCTCTTCCATCCCTTTATCCCTTGCATCCCTTTATCTCTTCCATCCCTGTATATCTTCCATCCCACAATCTCTTCCATCCCTTTATCTCTTCCATCCCTCAATCTCTTCCATCCCTTTATCTCTTCCATCCCTCAATCTCTTCCATCCCTCAATCTCTTCCATCCCTTTATCTCCTCCATCCCTTTATCTCTTCCATCCCTTTATCTCTTCCATCCCTGTATATCTTCCATCCCTTTATCTCTTCCATCCCTTTATCTCTTCCAGCACTCAATCTCTTCCATCCCTTTATCTCTTCAATCCTTCAATCTCTTCCATCCCTTTATCTCTTCCATCCCTCAATCTCTTCCATCCCTCAATCTCCTCCATCCCATTATCTCTTCCATTCCGTTATCTCTTCCATCCCTTTACCTCTTCCATTCTTTTATCTCTTCCATCCCTTTATCTCTTCCATCCCTTTATCTCTTCCATCCCTTTATCCCTTCAATCCCTTTATCTCTTCCATCCTTCTGAACTCTTCAATACTTAAATTTCTTCTACCCCTCAACCTCTTCCATCAGTCGATCTCTTCCATCAGTCGATCTCTTCCATCCCACAATCTCTTACATTCCACAATCTCTTCCATCCCTTTATCTCTTCCATCCCACAATCTCTTCTATCCCACAATCTCTTCTATCCCACAATCTCTTCCATCCTACAATCTCTTCCATCCCTTTATCTCTTCTATCCCACAATCTCTTCCATCCCACAATCTCTTCTATCCCACAATCTCTTACATTCCACAACCTCTTCCATCCCTCAATCTCTTCCATCCCACAATCTCTTCCATCCCACAATCTCTTCCATCCCACAATCTCTTCCATCCTTCAATCTCTTCCATCCCACAATCTCTTCCATCCCACAATCTCTTCCATCCTTCAATCTCTTCCATCCTTCAATCTCTTCCATCCCTTTATCTCTTCCATCCCACAATCTCTTCCATCCCACAATCTCTTACATTCCACAATCTCTTCCATCCCTTTATCTCTTCCATCCCACAATCTCTTCTATCCTACAATCTATTCTATCCCACAATCTCTTCCATCCCACAATCTCTTCAATACCTTTATCTCTTCCATCCCACAATCTCTTCTATCCCACAATCTCTTCCATCCTACAATCTCTTACATTCCACAATCTCTTCCATCCCACAATCGCTTCCATCCCACAATCTCTTCCATCCCTTTATCTCTTTTATCCCACAATCTCTTCCATCCCACAATCTCTTACATTCCACAATCTCTTCCATCCCTTTTCTCTTCCATCCCACAATCTCTTCTATCCCACAATCTCTTCCATCCCACAATCTCTTACATTCCACAATCTCTTCCATCCCTTTATCTCTTCGTCCCACAATCTCTTCCATCCCTTTATCTCTTCTATCCCACAATCTCTTCTATTCCACAATCTCTTCCATCCCACAATCTCTTACATTCCACAATCTCTTCCTTCCCTTTATCTCTTCCATCCCACAATCTCTTCTATTCCACAATCTCTTCTATCCCACAATCTCTTCCATCCCACAATCTCTTCCATCCCTTTATCTCTTCTATCCCACAATCTCTTCTATCCCACAATCTCTTCTATCCCACAATCTCTTCCATCCCACAATCTCGTCCATCCCTTTATTTCTTCTATCCCACAATCTCTTCCATCCCACAATCTCTTCCATCCCTTTATCTCTTCCATTCCACAATCTCTTCCATCCCCCAATCTCTTCCATCCCTTTATCTCTTCCATCCCACAATCTCTTCCATCCTACAATCTCTTACATTCCACAATCTCTTCCATCCCACAATCTCTTCCATCCCACAATCTCTTCCATCCCACAATCTCTTCCATCCTACAATCTCTTCCTTCCCACATTCTCTTCCATACCACAATCTCTTCCATCCCACAATCTCTTCCATCCCACAATCTCTTCCATCCCTCAACCTCTTCCATCCCACAATCTCTTCCTTCCCACATTCTCTTCCATCCTACAATCTCTTACATCCCTCAATTTCTTCCATCCCACAATCTCTTCCATCCCACAATCTCTTCCATCCCACAATCTCTTACATCCCTTTATCTCTTCCATCCCACAATCTCTTCCATCCCACAATCTCTTCCATCCCACAATCTCTTCCATCCCACAATCTCTTACATCCCTTTATCTCTTCCATCCCACAATCTCTTCCATCCCTTTATCTCTTCCATCCCACAATCTCTTCCTTCCCACATTCTCTTCCATCCCACAATCTCTTCCATCCCACAATCTCTTCCATCCCTCAACCTCTTCCATCCCACAATCTCTTCCTTCCCACATTCTCTTCCATCCTACAATCTCGTACATCCCTCAATTTCTTCCATCCCACAATCTCTTCCATCCCACAATCTCTTCCATCCCACAATCTCTTCCATCCCACAATCTCTTCCATCCAATACAATATTTATGTGAATTTTTTTAGTTGGCTGAGTGGCAGTGTGCCAAGCGTTCGGCTTCTCGTGGCAAAGCGCGGTGCCAGGGAGTACGGGTTCGATCCCACTTCGGACCATATATTGTTCTTCGTTTTTTTCTGTTGTTGTTTGTCTGTTAATTTTTCCGAGTGCTAACACATACTTATTTGTTATATTAATCTCTTACATCCCTCAATTTCTTCCATCCCACAATCTCTTCATTCCCACATTCTCTTCCATCCTACAATCTCTTCCTTCCCACAATCTCTTCCATCCTACAATCTCTTCCATCCCACAATCTCTTAACCTCTTCAATTCACACTATCTATTCTATACTTATACACGACTAAAGAAAAATTCCGCCTCCTTCCAATGTTGGACTTTCACTTTACCTGGATCTGCCTAAAGTGTGCATGTACTATTTCCACCCAAACAGAACATACACGGAAGTAATTCTCGCCTGTGACATTGTGATAGTCAAAGAATTCATGCTAATTTTTTTAATAGAACCTGGGGAATGTCATACTATCGGTAGTTGTATTAGACTATTAAAGTGACCACATTTACGATGTAGTGCTTCATAGATTCATAGACCATAACCAATATTTATGTGAAATGAGAGACTTATAGCTTCAATAAAGATAATTAAATAAATGAAAAGCAAATGAGATGTTTGGGCCATGTTAAAAGACACAGCAGTCTACTAAAAATAATTTTGTAAGGGAAAATACAAGATAAAAGAGGGACAGGTAGATCAAGACTAGCATGGATGAGTAACATCAAAAGATGGATAAGTCAGCCTATGACAACCTGCACCATCCAAAGCAAGAGACAGAACGGAATAGCTCTTCATGGTAGCCAACCTTCGATGCGGAGATGGCACTCAATGATGATGATGATGAAATAAATGAGTCTTTTTAAATGTAAATAGATCTATGTTGATAAACTTTTGGAAGTAATCAAAACTGTTTCTTTGAGATGACACACGAGTTGTTGAGAAAATGTATCACTTTGACATTTAGCATTGTAATTTGTGCTCTTATAACCGCTGCAATGTACAACAGAGGTGACTTGCGGATTAGCGCAGGCAAAAGCAGCTTTTAATGATATTGTGCAATCTATTTTTGACAACAGAAACAAGAAAAGGTTTTTAAATGTTATGTAGAGAACAAGTCTTAACATATGGATGTGAAACATGGACAATGGGGCAGTAGACAAGAACATCACTTGAGGCTGTAGAAAGTTGATTTTAGAGAAGAATGTTGAGAATACCATGGACAGCTAAGAAGAGTAATGAAAACGTTCTGAAAGTGGCCAAAGCAATAACGGAGCTAGTTTCCAATATTAGGAAGAAAAAAACATCATTTTGTGGCTATGTAATTTGGAGGGAACAACTGTAATATATTGTAACAACTGGGAAAATTGAGACACGAAGAGATAGAGGGAAGCAAAGAGAAAAGATACCAGACAGCTTAAAAGAATGGCTTGGCAGAAGGTCAACAACCGAAATGATAAATAACTGTCGAGATCGAAAGTTGTGTAGAGACATGATCACCTACGTCAGCAGGTATGGTACTTGAGGATAAAGGTACTTCACTTTTGTGCTCGTCGCAGATAATCCATGAGTCAGTTAAGAAAGAAAGAATGTCGGCATGACTTGGCTCTCATCAAATGGTGGCTGCAGTAATGGGAACATGAGCAGCAAGGACTGCTTGCGGACGCTGAGTCATAGGTCAAATCAGGAAGTCATGACACGGATTAGTTCAGAAAGTTGTGACGGGTTTTTATCTTGTAGGTATTTCTTTTTAGTTGCGAAAGTTCAGTTGGAGAGAAACATTAAAATTCGAAATAAAAAATTGACGAGGTGACCTTTTTGTTAAATTTTTTTCGAAAGACGCCATTTGGTTTATTTCATCAAAGGGAAGTAATCACCTGCATGGAGAAGGTGGGTAACTCTGGACAATTATTTTTGTTTTTCATTTCTGCCGCTTTGCATTTTGTGTTCGTCAACGAATGAACACACGTTCTCTAAACATTGTTTGTTTCGCTTGGAAAACTCTGCCTGGAGAGAGATTTTAGTCAATATTGCGTGAAGTACTAGTGAATGTATAATAAACATAACATGGTATTACTATTAGGTTGCTAAACTCAAAGAGAGACAAGCAACAACGTTTCAACAAAAACCTTCATCAGGTGCGGGCAACCTATATTAATACAAACACGAAAGGCAAGTACTTACTTTTCTTAAAATGGCGACAGACTCGTGTGTGTTTGAATTACTAATGATAATAATTATAAGTGTCTTTTTCAAATAATTATAGCAGAAGGTAATGGTTTGTTGCGATCAATTATATCGTTTCAACACAAGTGCATGAATAAAAGAAATGTCCCTGCAACAAAACAGTTCATTTGTTACCAGCTAGATACGGTAGCAAAGGTAGGTCATGTGATGAGAAGAAGTGATCAGAAAATCATAAAATTTGTACTCGAAATGAGAACTACATGAAAACGAACAACAGAGGTCGACTTTAAGAGACATGAAAAGAATATTTGGATAAGAGAGGCAATGAGAGCAGTCATGGACTCTGTTATTGATTTTGAGAAACTTTTCCAGAATAGCAACTTATTGCAAGTTAAACTGGAAGCTCTTTTTGACGTTTGACAACTTTGGAAGAATGCACGAATCGATAATTTAGTTTCGTTTAATTGTATTCACAAATAATTTGTAAAACGCATTTGATATTGATTGCTGGTTTGTTTGAGATCTCACTATTTCCTGCTAATTGCTATGTACTATGGTAATGCAAGGAAAACGTATTACCGTTTAATTACATGTGTTTTCTCTATTATCCTTTCTGATTTGTGAAGTTGATTTTAGGACAATCACTAAGAAGACAGGGAACCACGAAAGCTCAGTGGTTAGTGAACTGGACTGCAAAGGACAAGACTCGGGTTCAATCCTGATCGACGGCTACCGGGTTCACCCAGTCTTAAATGGGTACCTGATTTTGTCTGGGAAAGTAAAGCGGCACGGGCGTAATGCTGACCACATTACTCCAAAAATCATGTGCCGAAGGCCTATACAAAATTATGGTCACTAACACCATATTCTCTATACGCTACTTGGCGTTACCGGGCTCTTTACTTCTTTAGTTTACTACAAAGCAGCATAGCATGATAAAATAGCATGCTAAAATAGAATAGTATAATAGCATGCTAAAATAGAATAGTAAAATAGCATGCTAAAATAGAATAGTAAAATAGCATGCTAAAATAGAATAGTAAAATAGCATGCTAAAATAGAATAGTAAAATAGCATACTAGAATAGCATAATAAACTTGCATGCTAGAACAGCATATTACAATAAAAAGTAAAGAGCCCCGTCACGCCAAGTGGCGTTTAGGGAATATGGTGTTAGTGATCATAATTTTCATTGACCTTCGGCACATGATTAGTGGGGTAATGTGGTCAGCATTATGCCCGTGCCGCTTTACTATCCCATAAATAAATCCGGTACCAATTTAAGGCTGGGTGAACCTGGAAGCCGTCAATCAGGATCGAACCTAACATCTTGTCCTTTGTAGTCCAGTTCACTAACCACTGAGCTATCCTGGTTCTCAGCATAATAAAATACATAACAATAAATGTCTTCTTTAAATTATATAAAAATCGATTTAAATATTTTGATCACATACAGTAATTATTTTATTATGACTTATGATGACATTTACATATTTCTACCTAATGACTGATTCGTTGCTATAAATATAAAATGACATACGAGATATGAATCACTACCACGTCTCGATGTGTCATGTGTATCTTGTTGGCTCTTTGACTAGCTTGACAGTAAAACTCGCACCAATTTGAACATGAGAAAAATAGATTTTGTTTAAAACTCTTTCACGGAACTGCTGGAAAATTCAACAACACGCCACACTGCCCAGGCACAGCAAATACAATACTATAGCTCGTTTCAAAACATATGCCCAACTTCAAAACGCTATTACTCTCTAACCGTTTGTTAAATACTTTTGAAATTTTCCAAATGTTATTAGAATGCAAAGGACCCTTTAAATGTATATTTAACAAATATCTTGCAGCTGCAGTTTTCTTAAAGCGGCGATATTTCTTTGATGTTTGTCAAAATTGTAAATTGTGAAGCCCTAAAGAATAGAAATTACCGTAGTTGCTGGTCTACGATTAATTTTCACTAGGTAAAGGCGTGGCCGTAATGGGGAAATAACTGGATAAAACAAAACACCAGGAGAATTATTGTCTGCTCAGTTCGAGGACGGACGATAATAATATCAAGGTATACCTGTATGTCCAATTTTCATAGTTGTGTGGTCCTTAAAAGGACCGTTTGTTGAACTAATTTAAGGTAATATAGGGGCCAACATTGTGGGGGCTATATACTTTCATTCTGAATCAGACAAGTCTAAAAGATTAATAACTGTTTGGGGTTGAACATTCCACAAACCATCATTTTTCCAATATTCCTCTTCCTGTTTTAAGACGTGGTCTTCACATTTAGCCCAATAATCTTTGTCTATATTTAATAAAGCGAGATTAGCAAGAGTCTTTACATCGCATATTTTGAATGTTGTATTTTCATCTGCCACTTGTCCTTTTAATTTTGCCCAGATTAGTTCTATTGGATTTAAATGAGCATGGTAAGGTGGCAGCCTCAAACTTATATGACCGTGCTCTTGGATAATCTTATCTATTTGAAAAATCTTTGTCCTTTGTTTTTGCTTTACTAGAGATAGTAATTCAGGTTTTAAGTACATGTTATTAAATTGTATGTGCTCCTTTGTGAGCCATATCTAAATAGCATCTTTTGTACTGGATGACGTCGGGACTTTATCTTCAAGTGCAACAATGTTGTGGTACGCTGCATTGTCCATTATTAGGCAAGATGGTCGATCTAGTGATGGGAGAACATAATTTTCAATCCAATGTCTAAATATGTGACCATTCATCTCAGAGTGATAATCCTGATTGTCTATGGATTTTGAAAGAAAAATGAGCTCTGCATTCTGTATTAGTCCATGTTGTCGACTACCTGCATGAGCAATTATCAAGCGCTGTCCTTTGCTGCTAGGTATTAATCTCTTAATCTTTCCATCTGATGACTGCCATTCCCTTTGGTTAGTGTGGTGAGCATTGATCCATGTTTCATCCAAGTACACAATATCATAACCTTGCTTGCGCACCTCTTTTACTTCACGTAAGTACTTGCTTCTCATGACTACTATATGTGGCTTCTCACAGATGATGTTTCGTCCATTGGGATACTTTCTGAATGTAAAGCCTGCAGCTCTCACATTCCTCCATAATGTAGACTTTGATATTTCAACACTGTTGTTCTTTTTCAGCGATACTTTTAATTTTCTTATTGTAACAGTTTCATTCATACCCAACATTTTGCGAATTTCACTTCTAATAAGTTCACTGTCGAAATTATCCAACATTTTTGCTCTTCCTTGTGATTTTGTATATTTGGAACATTGACGGTCACGTGCTTGAATCCAGCGATTAAATGACCGTTTAGATAAATCCAAAATGTGTCTTGTCCTATTCTCAGGGTTTTCTAAAGAATGAAATAATCTTCCTCGTTTAGCCTCTTTGCAAAAATAGTCATACATTTTTATTGCGATGTTTTGTAAACTGCAGAATTTCATTTTAAGACTCATGATAAATGTTATTGTTCCACGTTACGCCGCTGAATTAACGGAAATGGAACACACAATGCCTCGTGTTTACTACAAGTTTCTAATTGTGTCAGACAACTCACGCGGAAAGCGTGCAAAATCGTAAATTTGAGCGTGTATAGATTTGTAATCGCTATTTTTAACTTAAATACTGTAAACACTAAGTTTTGACTACATCAATGGGTCGTTATAATTTTATATAAATCAAATAAGCAATAATAATAACCAAATGTTTGTTTTTAATGAAATTAATTCCCTGTTGGGTTCTAATCATTATAACTATACATGCAAATTTTGAAAAAAATACAAAAAGCGGTTTAAAAGATATTGATTTTTAAAGTTGGGCACGACTTATGAAACAAGCTATAGAAGCATTCATCCATTCAACACTCCTGTCTCTGTGGTCATGTTTTGTCGTTCTTTGGTCTGTTTAGTGGCCCACTAATGTTCGTGGTTTGAATGGTACGTTTAGTGAAGAAATACATATTGTAGCTAGTTTGCATGATACGTTTAGTGAAGAAATCCACTATTGTAGCCAGTTTGCATGATACATTTAGTGAAGAAATCCACTATTGTAGCCAGTTTGCATGATACGTTTAGTGAAGAAATCCACTATTGTAGCCAGTTTGCATGATACATTTAGTGAAGAAATCCACTATTGTAGCCAGTTTGCATGATACGTTTAGTGAAGAAATCCACTATTGTAGCCAGTTTGCATGATACATTTAGTGAAGAAATCCACTATTGTAGCCAGTTTGCATGATACGTTTAGTGAAGAAATCCACTATTGTAGCCAGTTTGCATGATACATTTAGTGAAGAAATCCACTATTGTAGCCAGTTTGCATGATACATTTAGTGAAGAAATCCACTATTGTAGCCAGTTTGCATGATACATTTAGTGAAGAAATCCACTATTGTAGCCAGTTTGCATGATACATTTAGTGAAGAAATCCACTATTGTAGCCAGTTTGCATGATACATTTAGTGAAGAAATCCACTATTGTAGCTAGTTTGCATGATACGTTTAGTGAAGATATGCACTATTGTAGATAGTTTGCATGATACGTTTAGTGAAGGAATACACTATTGTAGCTAGTTTGCATGATACATTGAGTGAAGGAATACACTATTGTAGCTAGTTTGCATGATACATTTAGTGAAGGAATACACTATTGTAGCTAGTTTGCATGATACATTGAGTGAAGAAATACACTATTGTAGCTAGTTTGCATGATACATTTAGTGAAGGAATACACTATTGTAGCTAGTTTGCATGATACATTTAGTGAAGAAATGCACTATTGTAGCTAGTTTGCATGATACATTTAGTGAAGAAATGCACTATTGTAGCTAGTTTGCATGATACATTTAGTGAAGAAATGCACTATTGTAGCTAGTTTGCATGATACATTTAGTGAAGAAATGCACTATTGTAGCTAGTTTGCATGATACATTTAGTGAAGGAATACACTATTGTAGCTAGTTTGCATGATACATTGAGTGAAGGAATACACTATTGTAGCTAGTTTGCATGATACATTTAGTGAAGAAATGCACTATTGTAGCTAGTTTGCATGATACATTGAGTGAAGAAATACACTATTGTAGCTAGTTTGCATGATACATTGAGTGAAGAAATGCACTATTGTAGCTAGTTTGCATGATACGTTTAGCGAACAAAGACAATGTAGCTCTGACGGACTCTCTCCGCGTACCAGTTTTTTTTTTTCTCTAAAAGAGTTCACCGTAATATCTCATTCTATTTTTCTAAATTATTTATAAAATGTTTATCTCGGATTGTTACTAATATTGGAACGCGATCCGACCCGCTCCAGTTGAAAAAGCCATACCATCGCTGTTGTTCTTATATCATCACCATCATCACCATTATCATCATTATCATTATCAAAAAGTGCCATGCCTGCTGGTGTAGGTGATCATGTCTCTCCACAACTTTCAATCTCGACAGTTATTTATCATTTCTGTTGTTGACCTTCTGCCAAGCCATTCTCTTAAGCTGTCTGGTATATTTTCTCTTTGCTTCCCTCCATCTCTTCGTCCCTCAACTTTCCCAGTTGTTACAATATATTTCAGCTGTTTTCTTCTCATTACATGGCCAAAATATGATGATTGTTTCTTCCTAAAATTGATTATTAGCTTTCCATTTGCTTTGTACTCCTTCAGAACAGTTTCATTATTCTTCTAAGCTGTCCATGATATCCTCAACATTCTTCTGTAAAACCACATTTCTACAGCCTCCAGTGATTTTCTTGTCTGTTTTCACATTGTCCATGATTCACAGCCATATATTAACACTGGCTCTACATAACATTTAAGAACTCTTTTTCTTGTTTCTATTGTCAAAAAGTTGATTGCACAGTATGTTCCTCATTTCTTGGAAAGCTGCTTTTGCCTGAGCCATTCTGCATCTCACATCTTTTGTACATCTACCATCTGAGGTTAACAATGTTCCCAGATATTTAAATTCATTTACCTGTTTTAATATTACTCCACTTGTCTTTATTGAGCATTGCAGTGTTGTCTTTTTCTTTGTTGTTGCCATTACTTCTGTCTTTCTGCTATTAAAGCTGAGTCCTTTATTTTTGCTTCCCTTCACTATAATGTATAACATTTCTTGTAACTCATTTTCACTCTTAGCAATTAAGACTATCATCAGCATACCTGAGGTTATTTATATTTTGACCTTCAATTGGTATTTCAGGCATGTCCCTTATGGATCTTAAAATAATCTCACTATAAATATTAAACAAATCTCAGGTGACAGCACACAACCTTGTCTAACACCCTGTTTTATTTGTTGAAACATTCCCAATTGGTTTCCAGTTGTTATGGCCGCTGTTTGTTGCCAGTACATGTTCTTTATTATTCTTAGATCTTTGCTGTCTACGTTTATGCCTTCTAAAATTTTGATTATTTATTGGTGTTTTACTTTGTCAAATGCTTTGGTTTAATCTATGAAACATAGGTATTGATCTGTTTTCACCTCTATGGCTTTTTCTACTAAAGATCTTATGATATAAATGGCATTGCTTGTTCCTTTATCTCTAACAAAACCACACTGTTCATCGCTAATTTCTGGACTGATTTTGTTTCGCATTTTTCGCATGATGATTCTTAGTAATATCTTAGTCATGTGACTAATAGGGCTTATAAATATTGATTTTAATATGCCGTCTGGTATATATCTGCTTTTGTAAATATCATTCAATGTCTTGTTATTATTTCTATTCCAAAATCACTCATGGCTTCAATCTCTTCTTTAGTTATATTATCTGGTCCAGAAGCTTTTCCTGCTTTCATACTGCACAAGGCGTCTTCCACTTCTTCTTTGAGTATTTCTAGTCCTTCCCCATTATCCTTAATATTTACTGCTATTCGTTCATCATCATAAAGATCATTAATGTCTTATAGAGATCTTGTCATAGTAAAATGGTATTAACCGCTTGTCCATATGTTATAAAATAGCATGCTAAAATAGAATAGTAAAATAGCATACTAGAATAGCATAATAAAATAAAAAGTAAAGTACCCCCGTTTGGCGAAGTGGCGTATAGGGAATATGGTGTTAGTGACCATAAATTATACAGACTTTCCGCACATGATTTTTGGGTAATGTGGTCGGTATTACGCCCGTGCCGCTTTACTTTCCCAGAAAAAATCAGGTACCCATTTAAGGCTGAGTGAACCCGGAAGCCGTCGGTTGGGATCGAACCCTACCTCTTGTCATTTGTAGTCCAGTTCACTAACCACTGAGCTATCGCGGCTCCCGCTATGTAAAATAGGTCATTAAATATACTGCCCTAACATAAGAGAATTAATAAACCGTCATAATGTCGTATTTATCTGCACTATAAAAGTAAAAGTTCCTTTCACGCCTTGCTAGTCGTATGGGGAATATAGTGTTAGTGACCATTAGTTTCTATGACCACTACACATTTTTGGGTGATGTGGTCAGTATCACGCCAGGCAGCCTTTACATTGAAAGTTAAGAAAATAAAATGGGTTTGTTGTTATCTACAATCTCTTACAGTTTTATTCAAGTTTTTTGTATAAGGTCACATGACAGTGTTCTAAGTAGGCACTAGATCATGTTTCCTTATGTTGGATCTACTTCTATATTTGTCGATAAAAATATAGAATAGCATATTATAAGTTGCTCACCTGTTGTCATAGTAACTAGGAGCTGACTGCAGAAATGATCTACCTAGAGCCCATGCACATTGCAAGGTCGATACATGCTGTTGAGCGTGTTTAGTAGTAGGTTTGAAATCCATAGACATTTAAACCTATTTGTTAGTCTTCCTCTTCTTCTTCTACTACTTTCCTTCCTCATTTGCCTTTCAGCGTCGAGGGGAGATATAATTTGCGTACTTTTGCTCTTATGTTCGCTTCTGCTGCTGTTATGTTTCCTAGTGCTTCTGATATTCCATTGATCCATCTTTTTCGTGGTCGAAAACCTTGGATGTGGTGTTCTCACAACGTTTATTGAAGGCTCGTTGTGTTGTGTTTTGATCCCTCTGCCTTGTCACATGGTCAAATCATTTTATCTGTTGTTTCTTTATATAATCTATGGCGAGGGCTATTCCTAGCATTTTTCTCAGTTCTTCATTTCTGATCTTATCTCTCAGACTGTTACCTGTCATTCGTCTAACACATTTCATCTCAGCAGAGGTTATTTTTCTTTTTTTCTTGCAGCTAGGGTCCAGGTCTGGCATTGGTAGCACAACGTTGGGATGAAGATTGTATTGTATAGTGCTCGTTTTGCCTCTAGAGTTATTTCCTTGTTGAACAATAGTGGTGATAGCTGTCCAATGATTTGACAAGCTTTGATTCATCTTGATTCTATCTCTGCTGTTTGAGAATTGTAGTTTGTGACTAAACTTCCAAGGTATTTGAATTCCTCTACCTGTTTTAGTTGCCTACCTTCTATAGTTATGTTGATGTTCTGTTTCAGTGACGGCTCGAATTATTTGAACTATATCACGGCTATATTAGGCAACTTGGTGGAGGGGTGTACATTGAACTCAATGAGCTGGAATAGGATTGTGTTATGTATTCTGATAAAATATTAGAGAAGTTGTGGCCTCCGTTGCTCCCCTGAATATCCGCCGCTGCGAATATGATATGTAGCTGCCCTTTTCAAGCTTCATATCAAAGGCAAAGACTGAGTGATTGTACTGATTGAGTGATTGTACATCAGAGAATAAGTGAGAATTAAGGTGTGTGTGGGGGGGGGGGGTGGGGGTGGGGTGATAGTCTCAAGTGAAGAAACGGGAAGTATAACGTCATCATTGACCATAACTCAAATACAGAGATAGGTAAAAGCGGGAAGAGAGCTATCGACTTGACATATCTGTGAACATAAGGAAAGTACTTGTGGTGATTTGTTAGAAGCAAAATACCAGCTAAAGAGGCAGGCAGCGAGTCTCAACTTCTTATTTGAATAACCATCTGGAGTCGATTTACATAAATTATGTCTTAGTTTAAACAGAATATTTGATGTTACAATAGTATAGTTGCTTGTTATTTTAGATTGATTGTTTCCCCACTGTAAGTGGGACATAGCGCAATAGTGAGATTAAACGGCAATAATGTGATAAGGGGACAGAAAGTGCATCTTCAGAACTCAATAGTTACAGCGATTTCAAGTAAATAAATTACAGATTATCACAGAAAACGTACACTTTATGAATTTGTACATTTATATTGTTACATTAGATACGAATAATTTACCTGTATACTGTCTTACATCATGCTGACTGCGTATTTTCTAATTATTATGAAAGACTTCAAATTAAACTAAAATCATTTGCTATAGCCAAAAGGGCTTTGAGGACACAGTGTAACTATGGCCCATGGCACATTGAAAACCTGGCCAGGGATTCATGTCAGTTGTATCTGACGGGCAGAAGTGACAAAGATAGCGCATAATATAAATCATTATAAGCGATTATTGTAGTCCTACACAAGGAACCAAATGAAATACTGTTAGGTTCGGTTCTCTTGTGCCTTCCAGCGTCGAAATCAGAACTGTCTGATTTGTTTCATAGATACTATTTTTTTTTTTAGTTTTCGATTTTTGGTTAAAACAATCTCTATTAGGCCTTCTATTCTTTACACATCACCTTGTTTGTTGTCGAACTATGCATTCTGGCAGATGTGGTGGATATACACATTTGTTCATTTCTTTTTAAATACAACATGACAATCAACATAAACGAGACTGAAGTCTTGAACATTGCAAAAGAGAAAAAGAAGATCAACATTACGATAGGCGGCAGATAATTAAAACAAGAGCAATTTAAATACCTAGGAAGTCTAGTGACAAACGACAATTCACAAACAGTAGAAATAGACTCAAGATGCAAATAAGCTTGTCAAATCATCGGACAACTGTTACCACTGATGTCCAACAAGGAAGTAACTCTAGAGACAAAACCGGCACTCCACACTAAAATAGTAGAAATAACAGAAATACGGGACTGAGAAAAAAGCTAGGAGTAATTTCCGCCATTGAATACACAAAGCAACAACACATAAAATGATTTGGCCACTTGATAAGACAGAAGGACCAAAACAGAACGAGCCTTCAATAAATGTTGCCAGAACACCAGACACAAGGGACGGCAAAGAAAAATATGGATTTTTTTTAAATATTAGAAACGCTGGAGAAAAAGAAAAACAGCAAGAGAAGCCAACAGAAGATGTAAAGACCCTCAACTATATCTCCCCTCGACGCTATAAGGTAAATGAGAGAGAGGAAAGAACAATAGGAGGTTCATTTCTTTGTTGCTGGATATAACTCAAGACATACTCTACACTTATCCTCTATTCTCTTCATTTCTTATTATATCTTGTGCTGTTACATCTAACACTCATGTGCGATTGTATCTTGTGTTGTTACATCTAACACTCATGTGCGATTGTATCTTGTGTTGTTACATCTAACACTCATGTGCGATTGTATCTTGTGTTGTTACATCTAACACTCATGTGCGACATCTCATGATTTGTCAATTCTCCATGACTGACATCGAAGGTACAGTGTTAACAGATAGGATAAACATATCCTATGTTACATTACTAATTAAGTAAAATAATCTATCGACACACATATCTTGGTTATATTTTTTCCGGTCCGATTACATTGTTTAATTTCCTGCCTTCCTTTTCTGTATTTCGGCTTTTCATTATATCAATGAAAGATATTATACTTCCCAAGTCATCATCATCAAGTACCGGGAGATCAAGATCTCCATAACTTTCGATCTCGACAGTTCTTTATCATTTCTGTTGTTGACTTTCTGCCAAGCCATTCTCGTAAGCTGTCTGGTATTTTCTCTCTTTGCTTTCCTCTATCTCTTCGTCCTTCAATTTTTCCAGTTGTTACAATGTATTCCAGTTGTTCTCTTCTCATTACATGGCCAAAAAATGATGATTGTTTCTTCCTAATAATGGAGGTTAGCTCTCTTTTTGCTTTGACCTCTTTCAGAATATTTTCATTACTCTTCTTAGCTGTCCATGGTATTTTCAACATTCTTCTGTAAAACCAGATTTCTACAGACTCCAGTGATTTTCTTGTCTGTTGTAGTACTTCCCAAGTACTTATTTTGATTCCTTGTTTACAAAATAATCAATTGCTTTTGTTTCTCTTTTATATGTGGTCGTATTCAATGTTAAACTGGACAACAAGACAACAACAAGACAACAAGACAGAAGATCGGATTCTATCCTGATCGAAGGCTCCTATCCTTAAATCTTCCTCTTCTTCTACCTTTCAGCTCCCTGTGGAGCATAGGTCTTCAACAAACACTTTCCAAATCGTTCTGTTTCTTGCCATTCTTTTAAGATCATTCATGTCTTCCCCATCATCTTTATCTCTGCTTCTATCTGTCTTCTCCAAGAATTCTTTGGTCTTCCTCTTTGTCTTTTCCCCTGGGGATTCCAAAAAGGGCCTGTTGTGTAATACTCTCAGTTGGCTTCCGCAGTGTGTGTCCTATCCAGCGCCATCGTCTTCGCGGTATCTCTTTATTCACTGGTATTTGACTGGTACATTTCCATAATTCTATGTTAGTGATGGTGTCTTGCCATTTCCATCCTTTTATACTGCGTAAGCATCCATTAATGAAAGTCCTAGCCTTAAATGGGTACCGGATTTTTCTGGAATATAAAGTTGGTACAAAAATCATGTGTGGAATGTTTATTCGAAGTATGGAAACAAATACAATATTCCTTATACTGCATGTTGTGTTTCGTCTTCCTCGTATTCAACGTTGTGGAAGTAACAACAAGGCTTAAACTAAGAATAGCAAAATGTTATATCTTTTCAATATTCCTCTATGGAGCAGAAACATGGACATTAGACAAGAAAACTGAACAGAAAATTGAAGCCTTTGAAATGTGAATTTATGGAAGAATAGGCAGAATTGGATGGAAAGAAAACAGAACAAATGATGAAGTTTTAAAACAACTAAAAATTAAAAGAGAACTGCTAAATACAATTAGAACAAGGCAAATGAAATTTTTGGGGCATATTAAAAGACACAACAGCATACGAAAAGTAATATTGGAAGGGAAATACACGGTAATAGAGGCAGAGGCGGACCAAGACTAACATGGACGAGTAAGATCAAAAGATGAATAAGTCAGCCTACGACAACCAGCAACCATTAAAGCAACATACAGAGCGGCATAGCGCACCGTGGTAGCCAACCTTCGATGCTGAGACGGCACTCGATGATGATGATAATGATTCAACGTTAATCATTGTAACGCGAATGTTGCTTGCTCGAGTCAGTTCATTCAAGCATTTTTGTAGTTGACAATCATCTTGGTTCGTTTCACGGTGGATCACACGCTGCACTGTGACATGCAACTTTTTGTCAAACACACCCGTCCTCAGCAGTCATTTAGCTTCACTGCCCGCAGGCTATCCTTGACTTTCAAGCAAAGACAGCAATTGTTTGAAATCAACGTTGCCTCTCCTGTAAGATCAGTCTTATTAAGCAAGTCATTCCTACCTTCATTTGCCTCCTTCTGCTTGTCTTTTAGATTAAACCTCTCACCAGGACTAACATGCTCCTCCCGCTTTGGTATTTCATTTCAAATTCGCATCGGTTTTAACTTCGTAAGTTTGAGCTTCCTGGATTCGAGGAAAGACCTGGTATTCGTAGATGATGCTCTCGAAAACTCACGAAATGATATTCTCAGATGATGCTATCGAGAACTCACGAACTGATATTCTCAGATGATGCTATCGTAAACTCACGAACTGATATTCTTAGATGATGCTCTCGAAAACTCACGAACTGATATTCTCAGATGATGCTCTCGAAAACTCACGAACTGATATTCTCAGATGATGCTCTCGAAAACTCACGAACTGATATTCTCAAATGATGCTCTCTTAAACTCATGAAACTGATATTCTCAGATGAAGCTCTCGAGAACTCACGAACTGATATTCTCAGATGATGCTCTCGTAAACTTACGAACTGATATTCTTAGATGATGCTCTCAAGAACTAACGAACTGATATTCATAGATGATGCTATCGAAAACTCACGAACTGATATTCGCAGATGATGCTCTCGGAAACTCACGAACTGATATTCTTAGATGATGCTCTCGAAAACTCACGAACTGATGTTCGAGAGCATCTGTCAAGTACTTGCTTGATGAGAATAGTGTCATTTGGAGGAAGTCGTTCTTTCTGTGTTATTGATATTAACATCGGATCGTCAGCAAATAAGTATATGTTGTATTCACATGTGGACGTGTATATGGTTGTGTGTGTGTACACACATTTAATTACATGTAATTTGTACACACTTTAAATTACATGTAATGTGTACACACTTTTATTACATGCAATATCTACACACTTTTATTACATGCAATGTCTACACACTTTTATTACATGCAAAGTGTACACACTTTTTATTACATGTAATGTCTACACCATTTTATTACATGCAATGTGTACACACTTTAAATTACATGCAGTATGTACACACGTTATATTACATGCAATATGTACACACTTTAACTTACATGCAATATGTACACACTTTTATGACATGCAGTGTGTACGTATACACTTTAAATTACATGTAATATGTACACACTTTAAATTACATGCAATGTGTACACTTTAAATTACATGTAATATGTACACACTTTTAATTACATGCAATATGTACACACTTTTAATTACATGTAATGTGTACACACTTTTAATTGCATGTGTACACAATTTATTATATCTCGCACAAACTTTGTTTGGTTTACTTTTACAACTGAGTTGAAGTAATGGAAGAAGCGAGGCTAAATAGTAGAAGTTCCGGAACGGTGCTTTTTCATGTGGAAGACAGATGTAGAGGAAGCTATAAGGTATATATATATATACCTATAAGGTGGCTGGTGAAAGAGGAGAACGCACCGAAATATAAGTTGATGCGATGTTTGCACCTCTGTCTGTGTTATCTAAAGGAGAGAACTGACCAGTGATACGTTGGAACAGTAGTTGAGTGGCAGTGTTCCCTAGCATTTGGCTTTTCGTGGCAAGGCGCTGTGCCACTGAGTACAGGTTTGATCCTGCTTCGGTCCATATATTGTTCTTCGTTTTTTTTTCTGTTATTAATTATTTGTCATTTTTTCCGAGTGCTGTAAACATACCTCTTCCTCTGAATTGATTCACTGATTATCGCCTCGGAAGTTTCCCTCTATAATAATATTCATTTATTATTATTTGTCTCCATACGCTGGAACAGCTGCATAATACAACAACATTCAATAGTTTGTCATCGCTTCTATTATGTTAATTCTTGTAATAATCATTTCTTTTAAAAAATGTAATGTATATCTAATGTTTTAATTGATGAAGGGAGAGCTCTGTGTGTATTCACTGACATTCAATAGGATTTGGTATTTTATATACGAGGCCTTTTACTAGGTACATAAGCAATGAATGGCATGGCGGTAGTACACATCCTTGTCGCAATACGGCGGATTTGTTGACATTTCATTACAAGTTTTGTTATTGCTTTTGCATAAGCTGATTATGAGAGAAAAAAGGAATTGAATTCAAGGGCCACAGCATAAACCATTTGCAATATGCGGATGGCACAGTCTTAATAGCAAAGACATGGAATGAACTACAAGAAATGATAGACATAGTAAAAGAAAGCAACAAGAAGGGTCTCCGTAAGAATAGTAAGAAAACAGAAGTAATAGTCATATCGAAGAAGCAATTATCACCATCATGCAGCAAAAAATAAACAGGACAAATCTGAAACAAGTGCAAAGCGTCCAATATATGTGCACAATAATAACATGAGATGGGAGATGCACCGCAGAAATAAAAAGCAGAATAGTTTAGCCCAAAATAGTATTTCAGAAAATGAGATACGTCTTGTGCAACAGCTATGTCAGTAGAAGTGAGAAAGAGAGTTCATCACATTTTAAACAGAATTGCCCAAGTTAGTTGCCATTAATCAAGCAAAAAAAAAAAAAAAACGAGCAAAAATATAAAACTGTTACGAACATCCGAATAAGACTGGGTAGGAATGTAATCTCTTGATCAACTCATATGATGTCATAACTTGGGTAGTTATTTTAAAAGTCATACATCGCTAACTGTATTCATATGCAAAACGATATGGAAGCATCACATATTTTACATCAGTTTAGGATTCTATATAAAATAGGATGACTTTGCACATTCTTTTGTCATATGTAGCCTGTGTGCAGTGGAAATATAAATATGTTCCGTGAACCAAAAAGAAAAAAGAAAAATAAAAAATCTTAAAAGCATAAAGGCTCAGCGGAGTTATGTAATTGCAATTAAAATGTACATAATAGTTGAACATTTAACGACAGGTGAGTGACAAATAACACGAGTAAAAGAAAGATTGGATAGACGTTTTGTGTAGAGGATTGTCTGCAAGAATGAAGTATTTATGTCTATAACGACTTCTATCAAATATTTTAAGTAAAAAGATTATAAAAATGCTTTGTACACAGTTGTTTTTTTGGGGGGTCTAAATTTTAGTTCTAATTTTGTTTACTTTGCTTTGTTTTTGTTGCACTGTTTTTGTATGTTGTTTAAGGAGCAAGATATCTGGAGCCTTGCACACTCCTCTTAATCTTTAGATTGTTATTCTATGGGAGTGGGTTCTAGTCGCAAGACCACTCACACAAAAAAAACATAAAATTGTTATCTGAACTAAATATTTGTGAATTATGTTTTAATAGAACAATGATGGTAACAAAAAAAATAAAGACCACGAACTCTGAGAGTTTCGGAGGATGCAAAATTCAATTCCATTCTTCTTCTTAATTCTCTGAAGTCTGGTTCGAGCATAGGGCACTCACAAGAGATCTCCACCCTATCCGGTCTGGAGCAAGCGGGGACAACTCTCGCCCAGACATGCCAGCCTCTCATTTCAGCATGTATGGTTCGTCTCTATGTCCTCAATGGTCTGTCTCTTCTTCGTTTGCCAGGTGATGTCCATGTTAATTCTAGCTGCGGATGCCTGGTTCGTTCCATTCGTTGAACATGGCCTAGCCATTTCCAGCGTCTTTTTTTTCACTTCTTGATTGATGTTGAAGCCTGATCTTCTGACGACATTTGTTTGTAATGTTATTACCCCAACGGATGTTCAGAATCTTCTTTAGACAGCGATCTTCAAATCCTCTTAGTCGAATTTCTATCTTATACTTAATTCTACGTGTTGTTGCAGCATATATGAGTATGGATCACACTTGTATATGACAATATTGGTGCTGAGATGAAGACTAGTTGATCGCCAAATGTTTCTAAGTCATTTGACTGTCTGGGCCGACATGTCTTTTCTTATAGATATCTCTTTCTCAATGTCGCTATTTGATGAAATATAGCTTCCCATATAATGTTCATCCCAACGTTGTGCTACCAATGCCAGACCTGGACCCTAGATGCAAGAACAATAAGTAAAATAACCTCTACTGAGATTAAATGCGTTACATGAATGACAGGAAACAGTCTGAGAGATAAGATCAGAAATGAAGAACTGAGAAAAAAAGCTAGGCATAGCCTAGTTTTTAACAGATAAAATTGTTTGGCCACGTGACAAAGCAGAAAAATAAAAGCACAACACAACGAGCCTTCAGCAAACGTTGTGAGAACACCAGACCCAAGGGTCGACCACGAAAAAGATGGATCGATGGTACATTAGAAGCACTAGGAAACAAAACAGCAGCGGAGGCGAACAGGAAAGCAAAAGACCGCAAATTATATCTCCCCTCGACGCAGAAAGACAGATGAGGAAGGAAAGAAGGAGAAGAATAAGAAGATAGCTTCCCATGTATTTAAAGTGGTCAACTTCTTCTAGTCCCGCTCCTCTGAATGTAACTTTCATTGTCCTTTTGACATTTACTCTCATAATTTTAGTTTTATCTGCATTTATGTTTAGTCTCACTGTGTTAGCGAACTGATCTACTCTATCTGTTTTCTCTTGTCAAGTCAAATATAATTTAAATTAACTTATAACCACAGAGTATATCTGAGAGTATATCTCGACATTTCTATATGGTGCAGAAACATGGACATTAGACAAGAAAAACAGAACAGAGAATTGCAGCCTTTAAAATGTGGATATATAGAAGAATAGGTAGAATTGGATGGAAGGAAAAGAAAACAAACGATGAAGTCTTAAAACAACTAAAAATGAAAAGAGAACTACTAAGCACAATTCAAACAAGACAAATGCGATTTTTGTGGGCTATGTTAAGAGACACAACAACCTACTAAAAGTAATCCTGGAGGAGAAAATACAAGGTAAAAGATTCAGAGGCAGACCAAGACTAACATGGACGAGTAACATCAAAAGATGGACAAACCAGCCTATGACAACCTGCACCATCAAAGCAAGAGAGAGCAGAATGGCGCTCCATGTTAGCCAACCTTCGATGCGGAGATGGCACTCGATGATTATGATGATAACTACCAAAGTTGTTTCTTTATTTTAAGATACAGTTTCTTCTAATCACTTTGAATGTTTCATAGAGAAAGTATGTGTATTTTACCTCACTGGATGGTTATAAATGAGTGAACTAACTAAAGTATCAGTAACAAACTGTTGTGAGTTTAAAAAAAAAATTAAAAAAGTTAAGTACCCCCGTCATGCCAAGTGGCGTATAGGGAATATGGTGTTAGTGACCGTAAATTTTACAGACCTTCAGCACATGATTTTTGGGGTAATGTGGTTGGTATTACGCCCGTGCCGCTTTACTTTCCGAGAAAAAAATCCGGTACCCATTAAAGGCTGAGGCTGGGTGGACACGGCAGATGTCGGTTGGGATCGAACCCTACCTCTTAAACTGATGTGAGTGGTGTACATATAATATGATGCTAGTGACCTTATATTGTTAATTGCCATAGTCACACACAACACGCCAGGCAACATTTCTTTTCTAAAAAAAAAATATATCAGGTACCAATTTTTAAAGACAGTGTCAACCCGGATGTTATCTGATACGTTGACCTTGCTAGTAAATTATCTCACTACATGATTTAGCGCTGACGTTTACTTGTTAAGAAGGTCATACAATGTTATCATGTGCGTACAGTGTCCAAGGAACATACAATGTTATCATGTGCGTACAGTGTCCAAGGAACATACAATGTTATCATGTGTATACAGTACCCAAGGGACATACAATGTTATCATGTGTATACAGTTACCAAGGAACATACAATGTTATCATGTGTATACAGTGTCCAAGGGACATACAATGATATCATGTGTGTACAGTGTCCAAGGGACATACAATGATATCATGTGTGTACAGTGTCCAAGGAACATACAATGCTATCATGTGTGTACAGTGTCCAAGGAACATACAATGTTATCGTGTGTGTAAAGTGTCCAAGGGACATACAATGGTGTCATGTGTGCACAGTGTCCAAGGGACATACAATGTTATTGTGTGTGTACAGTGTCCAAGGAACAAACAATGTTATCATGTGTGTACAGTGTCCAAGGAACAAACAATGTTATCATGTGTGTTTGAGAGAACAGAGGACGAATCTTGTGTGGCGTTTTAGTGAATATAATGATACCAGTCTCGAGACGCATTTTCCAAAAAAAATTCGGAAAATTTTTTGAGAAGAATTTAATGGAAGTCGAGAAATGTGTACCATATATATATATATATATATATATATATATATATATATATATATATATATATATATATATATATATAAGGTATTTAAAATTAATTATTCATAGCTGTTGAAAATATTCGTTATCATTAAATAAAATTGTAAGTAAGCAAATAGTATCCATGAAGTCTCTCTGACTTCCACATTTTGATGAACAAGTGACCAAATTAAACTGATGTAAGTCTGGCGGTATAGAGGTGCGAACTTGGCCACTAGACAGGAAGATCCCTGGTTCAAATCCAACAACAGGTGATGACAATTTTTGAGAAATAAATCCGTGGTTTCTTTATGGCTTTACCCTCCCATAGTCTCTGGGTAGTGAGATCCGATGACAAGAACTCTTGGGAAACAGCTAAAAACTTAAGGCCCAGTGAGAACTCGCGCACTTTAAATAACCATCGCAGATGAAAGTCGAAAAGAGTGGGCTAAACATGGTCGCTGTCCGGTTACAAATTGTGAAGTAAATTCAGCCATGCCGAAAACAGATGTGTTGACGTAAAAATAGGAAATATCGCTGCGTTGTCGTAAACTAGCCACTCGACGCATTCATGTCCACCAAGCGGGTGAACGCTAAGTGTGCAGATGTAGGCGTCTTGGGAACTAAAGCCACAAGATTTTGCCAGACAATGAAGGCCGGTTGTTGCATTCAAACGTTGGATGATACAGTGTTTTTAAAGTCGCAGTGCAGTGAATTTCTACTCTCGGAAGAAAAAACGTCACCAGAAATGCGGTTAACTAATGCGTCACACAAATTGTAAAATAAATGGTATTATTCAAATATACTTGACTGCTATCGGCGAGCTTATAATGGGTAAAGCATATGTTGAAAATGTCCACCACGGGCCTCAAGACATGTCGTGATTCGTCTTTCCATATTTGCGAAAACCTTCAGAATAATGTCTGGTGATATTTGTTTAATCTTGTCTACTATTTCAGTCTTTAGGTCATTAATTGTCTGCGGATTATTTTCATAAACTTTCCCCTTCAATGCCCCCCACAGATAATAATCTGGGGGTGTTAGATCTGGTGAACGAGCAGGCCAGATTCCACGTGAAATAATGCGATTTGCAAATATGCTTTCTAAATAATTGAGTGTTGTGGCTGTGTGTGCTGTTGCCCCATCCTGCTGAAACCAGGATTCCATAATTTCCCGTTCTGTAAGGTGTGCTATGAACGGTTCCAGAATTAAAGTACGGTAACGTTCTGCATTTATTGTTTCATTAAAAAATATAGGTCCTATTATCCGCATACGACTTATAACGCACCACACTCCGACTTTTTGATCGTAAAGCGGCACTTGATGAAATTCATGGGGGTTTTCACTGCTCCACAGCCGATTGTTCTGACTGTTCACATAACCGGATAAATGAAACCAGGCCTCATCAGTGAAAAAAGTGACGTCAAGGATGGCAGCGCCATGTTCATAAATAAAATTCTGAAACCACATGCAGTAGTTTAAACGGGATTCATAATATCTTTCTTGGAGTTGAGACACTTCAGTTAATTTGTATGGACGATAGTGTAGTTCACTTCTTAGAACCTTGTGAACAGAACTCTTAGATATTTGCACCTGTTGAGACAAGTGGTTTAAAGATGCATTTGGACTCATTGTAATTCTGTCTTGGAGTTCCATAATTTGGTCTTGTGAAATTGAATGTCTTCCAGATCGGTATGCATCTACCACACTACCGGTTTCACGAAACTTTTTGATCAATTTTGTAACAGAATTTCGGTGAGGGACTTGTGAGTCTGGAAATTTCCTCACGAATTGTCTAATGACCTCATCCGTATATTCACCGCCATTACGAAAGACATGCTCAACCAGAAATACCCTGTTTTCAATCGTCAACACCATTTCCTTCAAGCAATGAGACAGTGAAAGTAGCGTAGTGCCCGTCCTTTACGTAAATAAAACCTTAAAGGAAGCAGCGGTTTGTTCATAAATGTGGTTTACAAAATTGTGGTACGTAGATGATGATTACGTCATTTACTGAATATTAGAAATATTCACTGCACTGCAACTTTAAAAACACCCTGTATAACCTACCCACGTAATTGCTTTATTTACGTAATAGACTATTCAAACGGTGTCTTCAAATTGCCGGTGATGGGCGTCAGTGCATTCATACATTAGATTCGATCAGCCGGTGCCTATTATTTGTTAAAGTTGATAAACGTACCCAAAAAAAAAAAAAATAATAAAATGAAGGCTTTGAAATGTGGATCTACAGGAAAATAGGGTGAATTTGGTGGAAGGAAAAGAAGATAAATAAGGCAGTTTTGAATCAGCTGAAAATGGGAAAAAAAAATAACTACATAACACAAATTCGGAAAAGACAACTGACATAATTTGGATATGTGAAGAAACATAATGCCCTACTAAAATGGTAGTAACTAAAAAATGTAACTAAAAAGTAGCATGAGGATGAAGGTGATGGCAGTGACCAGAGCATTCATCTGGTTAGAGTCACAAGACTACACCCATGCCTGTATACTGAGTGATTCGATGAGCATGATAAAAAAAGTGGAGGCGGGCTCTGTACGGATGCAATGGGTAGAGTCATTGCAGAAGTCAAAATACAAAGGGTCACCTTTGTCTACATCCCTGGACATGTACGGGGAAATGAAAGAGCGGACATGTTGCGCTGTCGCTGTTTAGCTGATCACAGGGTTTTCCATCCTTTTTCATGAGTCTTTTCTCTTCTAAGTGTTGCCTTAGCACAGTCTCAAATGATGCTATATCATTCCTTATACATGCTCTCCGTGATGTGCGACCACTAGCCAGATATTCCCAGTCATTTTCACAGATGAAGAAGTCATTCAGAGATGATTTACAGATATCTCTATATCGTAGTTAGGTCTGCCGATTTGTCTTTTTCCGCGTGTTAGTTCACCATATAGTATTTGCCTGGGGATGCGTTTTTCTTCCGTTCGCTGGACGTGCCCCAGCCATCTTAGTCTTCGACATCTGCGCATCGACATGATTGTTGGGGTCTTAGCACGTTGCAGGACAGTTAATTTGGTTACTTTGTCCTGCCATTTGATGTGCATTATTCTGCGGAGACATTGCACGTGGCAGACATTTAGTCTATTTACGTGATTTGAGTATGTTTTTATGTATGTGTGTGTGTATATATATATATATATATATATATATATATATATATATATATATATGTGTGTGTATGTGTATATATTTATGCGTACACGATGTTTCTAGACTACCAATAAATGTTAGTGATTTCTGGCACTGGAATTATTGTTGATGTGACTGTGTTAACTTGTATGGGCGTTTAAGATTATTGATCTACTCTGCTTGTGTTTGTTTCTAGATCCTTTGAGTAAATCCGAAAACCGTTGGGTTGTCTTGTCCAGTCTTTTATCCACAAGGCTATGACACCCCCCCCCCCCCCACACACACACATACATACATACACACCCTTATCCACAAAACTATAATAAATTACTTCTATTCCCCTCCTCTCCACCCCAATTAAAAAAAAATAACTCTAAACTGAAAACCACGTGACGACTGCATGTGACCGTTACCCTAGGCTTCGCAGAAACACTTCGCGAAGACTCCTGAAGTAGTAAATGGATCAAGTAATGACAGTTTTTTTAAATCTTGATTGAACTCTATCAATTCTCCATTTGTTCTTTTCAGATGAATTAACAGGAATAGAATTAGCGTTCAACACAAACAACATACGAGCTTAATAACCGGAACAAGTGTCCACAATGAGAGCGCTGTGACAATGGACTAGTGTACTGTGTACTAGATGAACCTTGCATTACGTAACGGGGCCTTTGCCAAGTCTTTGGCAACTGAATTTAGTGACTGTATAACGCCTTATATAGAAATATTATTCCATTAATATTTATGATACTCTGGGCAATCACTTTGAAAGTTTCATGTGCACTAGAACAGTGATTCTCAAACTACAATACGTGTCTCCCGTCGTGTGATAAGACACATCGGGACATTTTTAAATACCTGGTGAGCAGAAATATCATATCTCAATGTTTATGTGTGCGTAAATTACTATATTCAGAAATGTTGCTTATTTGTATTAACTTCTTTATTTTTACTATATTAATTGTTAATAATATTATTTTAAATAAAAATAATGGATAGTAAACTTGCACTGTACTAGCCCACACACAAAAGTTAAAAAAAATAATAACTTGTATGTTTCAATTTTAGAACAAAATGTGCCGGTACTTTTCATCATCATATTATTTTAAATAAAAAATAATGGATAGTGTACTTGCACTGTACTAGCCCACACACAAAAGTAAAAATAAATAACTTGTATGTTTCAATTTTAGAACAAAATGTGCCGGTACTTTTCATCATCATCATCATGTGCCATACCGGTTGGCGCAGGCGATCATGTCCTTCCACAATCTTCTATCTACAGTGCATCGTATCAGTTCTGTTGTTGACTTGACTGCATTTAGGTACTTTTAGAAACTTAAAAAATGTCTGGATGTGACTAAAACAGAAAGGTTTATTGTAAAACGTTACAGTTCCATTAGAAGATGAAAATTGGCACAACATTAATTTGACGTCGGTGATATATATTGGTGGCAAGGATCTGCGAATCAAACAATTTCAACTAATAAAACAAGGAGTCAGAAAAGGCTGTGTTCTGTCGCCGAATTTGTTTTCACTTTACAGCGAACATATTATGAGATCAATAATAGACAAAAAAAGGAATTGAAGTCAACGGTCACAACATAAATAATTTGCGATATGCGGATGACACAGATTTAATAGCAGAGACAGAGAAAGAACTACAAGAAATGATAGACATAATAGTAAAAGAAAGCAACAAGAAAGGTCTCAGTCTGAATAGTAAGAAAACAGAAGTGATGGTTATATCGAAGAAACAATCATCACCAGCATGCAGCATAAAAATAAACAGGACAAATTTGAAACAAGTGCAACGCGTCAAATACCTTGGCACAATAATAACATCAGATGGAAGATGCACCACAGAAATAAAAAGCAGAATAGCTCAGGCCAAAATAGCATTTCAGAAAATGAAAAATATCTTATGCAACAAATCTATGTCAATAGAAATGAGAAAGACAGTTCATCGGTGCTATATAGAACCAATTCTGACCTATGGAAGCGAATCATGGACAGTAGACAAAGAAATGAAAAGACATTTAGAGGCCACAGAGATGGTATTTCTCAGAAGAATGTTGAAAGTTCCCTGGACAGCTAAAAAGACAAATGAGGAAGTTCTCAAAGAGGCCAACACAAAAAGGCAGCTCCTAAAAAACATCAGAAAGAAACAATCAACATTTTTCGGCCACATCATGAGAAGAGGACAGTTGGAATACTTGGGTTCAACTGGCAAAATAAAAGGAAAGAGAGATCGCGGACGACAAAGAGAGAAAATACTGGATAGCTTGGTGTCATGGCATGGAAAACAGTCAACAACAGAACTGATACGATGCACTGTAGATAGAAGATTGTGGAAGGACATGATCGCATACGCCAACCGGTATGGTACATGATGATGATGATGATATCTTTCAGCATTTTAAAATGAAATATATTCATCATCATCATGGAGTGCCGTCTCCGCATCAAAGGTTGGCTACCATGAAGCGCCATTTCGCTCTCTCTCTTGCTTTGGTAGTACAGGTTTGCATAAGTTGACTTGCTCATCTTTTGATGTTACTCGTCCATGTTAGTTTTGGTCTGCCTCTGCCTTTTTTACCTTGTATTTTCCCTTTCAAGTTTACTTTTAGTAGACTGCTGTGTCTTTTAACGTGCCCCAAGAATCTCTGTATCTTGATCAAGGATCTCTGTATGATGACTTGATCCCTCCTTGATAGTTGGTGGTATCCGTCACTCTCGTTATGCTTTGGGTGTTCTCGTTTCCACTTTTCATGGAACTGAACATTGAGGATGGATTTGGCTTCATCATAACTGAGTGGATGGTTCTTTTGTGGTAATCTCCCTCCCTCTTTAGCTAATTTGTCTGCGCGTTCGTTCCCGTGCATTTTACAGTGTGATGGTATCCACTGAATGACTACTCTCTGGAAGTTATTGCATAGTTGGTCCAGGGCAGTTCTCAAGTCATCTAGTTCATTGTTCTTAGGGCTTTTTAGAGCTGATAGTACTGATAGTGCATCAGTCAGAATCACCAATTTATTGTGCATGTTATTTTTGTATTGAGTAACCAGTGTTGCGGCATCTCTGATGGCCTCAGTTTCTGCTTTAAAGTTGTTTGAGAATTTTCCAGTAGCTATTGACTTGGTGATCTCGACCTGATTATTCAGCGTCAAGAACACACCTCCCCCTCCATTTCTGGTGGCATTTGTAGCAGAGCCATCTGTGTATATGTGGGACCAAGAGTCCCGTGGGTAGGTATCGTGTATGTGTTTTTCTGCTACGTGTTTTCTTTCTGTGTCTGATTGGGTGCCTATTTTCATGATTCCTGTTATATTTTCCTTAAGTTCTGGCATTTTATGTTTTCCATGAGGAGACATATCAGATGGGCCCAAGGGTTTCGATATTGTTTGGGAAAGTACTGGGTCTCCAGTAGTTAGTTCATTGGCAATTGCAGCGAAGTTGCTCCTCTTTAGTCGTACAATTCCGGAACCAGTTATTCTTTGGTGCATGGGGTGGCTAAGGAGCCTTTTATATTTCTCCGCTTGTTGCAATACTTTAGTGACCCGTCTGTCATCTAAGGGTTGTAAACCTGTTACTGTTTCTAGAGGCTTGATAAGTGTAGATTTCATAGCACCAGTGATGATGCGGGCAGCTTGGTTCTGTGTTCTGTTAATTTTGCTAAAAATCTAAAAATACCCCAAAAATCTCATTTGCTTTATTTAAATTGTGTTTAGTAGTTCTCATTTAATTTTTAGTTGTTTTAAATCTTCATCGTTTGTTTTCTTTTATTTCTATCCAATTCTTCCCATTCTTCCAAAAATCCACATTTTAAATACTTGAATTTTCTGTTTTGTTTTCTTGTCTATGATGTACATGTTTGTGCACCATACAGGAATATTGGGAAAATAAACATTTTGAAATATATTAACAGTCAATATAGGACTAATGTTTCTTATTTTCATGCATTTCGCGCATACAATAAAAAAAGAATGATCTACATAAGAAACTTAATTAAAATAGAGTTTAGCAGCGTGCGTCAGACTTTGGGTACCCTGTAAAAGATGGACCTTGCAAAATTAAAGAACTTTGTTGTGAAACTATTTAAGCCACGGAGAACCAAAAAAAAATAAATAAATAAATAATAAAATAATAAAAAAAAACGGCACAACATTTTTCGAGGAAGTGATGATGTCAAAATGAGAAAACAAATTGAGCAGGAGAAAGGAGACACCAAAGATGTGTCTTGTTCATTAAACAGTTTGTCCAATTTTGGCAGCTCAGTCACGAAAAAAGCTGCTCGGTAAAAGAACACTCAGCACAAGACACTAATATGTGGGGAGCTTAACTCACAGCTGAATCCGGCATTTCTTGAATGGTTTTATCACTAAACGCCCGATCCTATCTATATATATAAATAAAGTAAAGTACCTCCGCCACGCCTAGTGGCGTATAGGGAAATATGGTGTTAGTGACCCTATATTTTACAGACCTTCAGCACATGATTTTTGGGGTAATGTGGTCGGTATTACGCCCGTGCTGCTTTACTTTCCCAGAAAAAAAATCGGTACCCATTTAAGGTTGGGTGAACCCGGAAGCCGTCGGTTGGGATCGAACCCTACCCCTTGTCCATTGTAGTCCAGTTCACTAACCACTGAGCTATCGCGGCTCCCCCTATCTATATATACCAAACATTTTACATCTGTCCTGTGTGAAGTCACACTGTACACTAACACTCACGAACAACAACCGTATTGTGCAGGCACCCTCAGCCAAATGACACAGATTAGCAGAGAGGCGCGTCAGGCAGCCGATGACAACAATTAGGCAGCACACGTACAAACACACATACATTACGAGCACATTTCTTAGCATTGTCCACACAATGAACGTTCTCCTGGTCAAATCTCGCTGAAACATCTTCATGGATGTTAGATTTGTTGTGGAAATGCAGACTTCGGTAGTAAGTAAGAAGGACTGTATAACCAAACTCCTGACAAATCATCGTTATGGTTATGGAACGTCCCGGTATCACTGCAAACGAATTAAAATCCATAATTACTCAACCGC
This sequence comes from Megaustenia siamemsis, assembly GCA_032433765.1. NCBI lineage: Eukaryota > Metazoa > Mollusca > Gastropoda > Stylommatophora > Ariophantidae > Megaustenia > Megaustenia siamemsis. The sequence continues at coordinate 70,629,171 of JAVIAB010000024.1, read as the reverse complement.
CCGTGGAATCATCTGAATTACTATCTCATCTCCAAAACGAAGAAAGGCGGCTGTAGTCCCCATCAAAGCAGGCTCAGTACACGCCAAAAGACATAAGGCGAAACCGCACAGAAAGTGAACACAGTCAACTGTTCCCTGTCATACGATATCATCATTCATCGTAAATAATCGGAATATCGAAACACGATCAAAACGGATGAAACGCACAGTTCACTGTGTGCACAGAGCACTTAACTCGGTAGCTCCTGCAACATGCCGGACTTGGAATATGAGGAAACTGTAACAAGGAACACTTTTCAGACATAGCCCTTAATGGTTCCTGCTGCCTATCACCCATATTGACCGGAAGTTCAATAAATAATGGTTGCTTGCTACCTACGGTCTGTCAAGACGCCAAAGACCGTGTATGTATAAAAATCGCAGTGACTGGATGGTTTCTATTGGTCAGAAGGTTCTGAGCTCTGAACTTCCATTTTTGTGGAATGTTTTATTTCAGACTGACAAGACTTCGGGATCCACCTCGCCTTAAAAAAGTTCTAGCAGTGGTCTTTTCTGGGAAATTTGGACGGCCTGACGTTATACCGACCATATCATCCATAAAATGTGCAGTTAGTCATTGAAACAAGGAAACTAACACTGTAATCTTCATCCGCCCAGAGGCCTTAATTTTTATTTGAGCAAACACTGACAAGTATAACACTGACTACTAATGTTTATAAGAGGTAGGGTTCGATCCCAACCGACGGCTTCCGGGTTCACCCAGCCTTAAATGGGTACCGGATTTTTATCTGGGAAAGTAAAGCGGCACGGGCGTAATACCGACCACATTACCCCAAAAATCATGTGCTGAAGGTCTGTAAAATGTATGGTCACTAACACCATAATCCCTATACGCCACTTGGCGTGACGGGGGTACCTTACTTACTAATGTTTATTATACTCGTAATATGTTGCTCTGTGATCAAGAGAAACGAGAAATAAAGGCTTGAAATTATTTACCAATAGTTTTAGTTAATTTTGTGTGGAAAATGAAATATATCTCAGAGTAAACGAATCATGAATTTTAATTTCATGAAAAATATACTATCATCAAAACAAATAACAATAGGGCTAAAACAAAGAATAGCAAAATATTATATCTTCTCAACATTCCTGTATGGTGCATTAACACTGACAGTAGACAAGAAAACAGAACAGAAAAGTGAAGCCTTTGAAATGTGGATTTATAGAAGAATAGGAAGAATTGGATGTAAAGAAAAGAAAGCAAACGATGAAATTTTAAAAGAACTAAAATGAAAAATTAAACTACTAAACACAATTCAAACAAGACAGATAAGATTTTTGGGGCATCTTAAAAGACACAGCAGCCTACTAAAAGTAATCTTGGAAGGGAAAATACAATGATAAAAAGAGTAGGGGGCAGACCGAGACTTATTAGGACGAGTAACATCAAAAGAAGTACAAGTGAGACTATGACAACCTGCACCATCAAAGCAAGAGACAGAGAAGAATAACGCTCCATGGTAGCCAACCTTCGATGCGGAGACGGCACTCGATGATGGTGATAAGAACCAAAAGCAGTTTAAACGCCACTGAGGTGGGATAAAGCCCAGAATTGGACTCAATAACTCGTTGTTCAGTTAAATGTTAATAGAAATCATGAATATAATCTTCTTAAATCAGACGAGCAAGTGCGTGTGTTGTTCACTGTCTACATATATTATGTTACAAATACAATCCAATTTTATTGGCAGATTTACAATCTGAAGTTAAGCATTAACACTATTATAAACACTCATTTAATAAGGTATCAAAGGAAACAGGGGACGGCACCAGATCACTGAGACTGTTGTTGTAGTCGGAGAAATCTAAAGAAATACCAGTTTCATGGAATTACTTCCCTTTAACAGTTTGGTTAAAATTTGCATAAAATACAAATAAAATGAGTTTTAATTGTAAGTATTAAAAAAAAAATAGGTATAAGTTATGAGTTACAATTTTACAAATCGGACATTAGTCAAAATAGAAAACTATACACCGTCAACATCAAACACATTTACTTAACTGGAAGGCTGTGTAACACCAGATAATGGAACAGGAGAGATCTCATATAAGGAAAAATAAAGCCAGATTAGCTTGTTATAGTGTAACCAGCGTTTGTATGTCCACCTAGTACAAGACACACACAAGTCAAAACAGGGATCCATGAGAGGTGTGACCTGGCATTGATCCAATGTGGGTCGCCACCCTGGATGACAATGGAAAAGGAAACAACCAAACTCTCAACATTTCACCAAACACCCCCCCCCCCCCATTTTTTTTCCAAATAAGAACAATTCCTAGAATATTTTGCCCAACCAAATTCACCCACAAAGAACTGCTAAAATAAAAGTGCAAAGAAGAGCAGATGCACTCAGTGATTGGTTGTGTATTCAGAAGAGATCCTGAAATATAATCAGCAAAGCCGATACGCCCTGGTCTCCAAGAAGAACGAACAATGGAAGCTAATCAATGACCAGCTCACGGAATAGAATATAAACAAAGCTTGATAATGTGGGTCAGACACAGGGTACTCGCGAAGGATGGCTATGAACTTCATAAAGTGGGTGTATCTACAAATACAAGACGTGGCAGTCATTGATTACTGATCGGTCTGTGACCACGGAAAGTAACAGAAGAAGAATGAAAGAAAGAAGCAATCGGAGAATTTGTTGACCGCTGTTCTCAGTTAATGAAACATTTTAAAACGGAAATACTTGCTTTGTTGTTCTACTTACTTTGTTCTTACATGAAGGATTGCATAGAACACGTGTTAACTTGTTATTTGTCTATTTTTTCTCATGAATATATTTAATCTGGCACATCATGGAAAGAGGAAAGTTGGAATACTTGGTTACAACTGGCAAAATACAGGAAAAGAGAGATCGCGGACGACAAAGAGAGAAAATACTAAAAAAGCTTGTTGTCATGGTGTGGAAAACAGTCAACAATAGAATTAATACGATGCATTGTGGATAGAAGATTGTGGAAAGACATGATCGCCTACCCCTACCGGTACGGCACATGATGATGCTGATGATATATTGAATAACTTAGTACTACCTCAGAACGATGAGAAGGTACCAGACAAATACCTAGACAAAGAGATAAGATAAACACGATGGCGCTGGATAGGACACACACTGCAGAAACCGAACACTGAGATCATTACACGATCAGCCCATTTTTGGAATCCCCAGAGAAAGAAACAAAGAGGATAACCAAATTATACGTGGAGAAGAAGGGTGGAAGCAGAGATGAAAATGTTGGAGGAGGCATGGAACGGTCTTGTGTTGTTGAAGAACAATGCTCCACAGAGAGTTGAAAGTGTTTGTTGAAGATTTATGCTCCACAAGGAGTTGAAAGTGTTTGTTGAAGACCTATGCTCCACAGGGAGTTGAAAGTGTTTGTTGAAGACCTATGCTCCACAGGGAGTTGAAAGTGTTTGTTGAAGACCTATGCTCCACAGGGAGTTGAAAGTGTTTGTTGAAGACCTATGCTCCACAGAGAGCTGAACGTGTTTGTTGAGGCCTATGCTCCACAAGGAGCTGAACGTGTTTGTTGAAGGCCTATGCTCCACAGGGAGTTAAAAGTGTTTGTTGAAGACCTATGCTCCACAGGGAGTTGAAAGTGTTTGTTGAAGACCTATGCTCCACAGGAAGCTGAACGTGTTTGTTGCAGGCCTAAGCTCCACAAGGAGCTGAACGTGTTTGTTGAAGGCCTATGCTCCACGGGGAGTTAAAAGTGTTTGTTGAAGACCTATGCTCCACAGGGAGTTGAAAGGAAAAAGAAGAAACTGAACAACAATAAGGTCTGACTATCAACTGAGAATGTTTCAATGAAAAATACATTCGGTGTTAGGCATGGTTGCCTACTACCACTAGATATATGTTATTTCTGTATTGATATTACGATATGATCCGTAAAGGACTTAACCCGAAATATCAGTTCGTGGTCGGAACGACTCCAAGTATGCTTGTGACAACAATATTACTTGTTAAGAGTTAACATTTAGTTACAGAAAATGATTGGTATTAAAGTGAAGGAAAGAAATAAAAGAGGCATGGGTCTCCAACAGCAATAAGACAGAAGCAATGATCCAACAACGAGAAGGACATCATCTCCTAAATGCATAATTAAAGTAAATGATCAGATTTAAAACAGGTCAATGAATTCAAATTCCTGGGAACGCTTTTAACTTGTGATGGGAGGTATCCTTACAGGTGCAGCTCAGTATGGATCAGAGAAAGGCGGCAATAAAAATAGATAATGATATTTTACAATACACTTTGACAGTGGAGACAAGAAAAATAGTTTTAAATAGTGTCTAACAGGTCTTGACATATGGAAGCGAATCCTGGACAATTGACAACTGGACAAGGAACTGAAAATCGTTTGAGGTCATTGAAATATGGATTCACATAAAAAGATGTTGGTAATATCATAGACCGGATTGCTAAAAGAGTAACGAGAACTTTCTAAAAGAGGTCAAAGTAAGAAGGAAGTTTATTACCTACTTCTTCTTCTTCTACTTCTTCTATCCTTCCTCTGCTGCCGTTGGCGTCGAGGGGAGAAACAATCTGCGATTCTTTGCTCTTCTGTTGGCCTCTTCTGATGTTATTCCTCCTAGTTTTATGACCTACATCGGGAGGAAACAGTCATCATTTTCTTGGCTGCTGCTCAATGAGAAAGAAACAGCTAAAACTGGGACAACCAGAAAACTGAAGGAAGAAACGATAGAGGACAACCCAGAGAAAAAAAGAAAAAAAACAGTTTTGGAGAATGGTTTGATAGATCAGCAGAATTAATAAACAGATGTAGAGATAAATTTGTGAAGAGACACGATCACTTAATCCATGAAAAAAAGAGAAGAGGGAAAAAGTGTATGGCAACATCTTTACCTAGGTGAGAGACAAGAGAAAAGTAGAACGACGTTTCGACCCAATAGGTCTTCAGCTGGAACAATAAACAACAACACAAAAATATATAAGGATATACACAGAAATCTAACTACATGGCGATAATATGAACACAAAAATATATAAGGATATACACAGAAATCTAACTACATGGCGATAATATGAACACAAAAATATATAAGGATATACACAGAAATCTAACTACATGGCGATAATATGAACACAAAAAATATAAGGATATACACAGAAATCTAACTACATGGCGATAATATGAACACAAAAATATATAAGGATATACACAGAAATCTAACTACATGGCGATAATATGAACACAAAAATATATAAGGATATATACACAGAAATCTAACTACATAGCGATAATATGCTAGACCCCCTCTTGGCCGAAACGTTCTACATTTGTTTTGTCTTTCACCTACGTAAAGCTGTTACCATACCACTTTTTTTCCTTTTTTAAATTGTCATTCTCATCATCAGCTTTACAACAGCTTCGCATTTCTACTCATCGTGCTGCCTTTACCCCATCAGTTAATCTCGTAGACATAGAATATGATGATGACGAGTTATTTGATCTTGATTTCATGCCAGTTAAACAATATCATTACATATAAGTGCTCTCTCGTACTATCTTTCGGAATTATGTAAGACATGAGATGGCCTTTGTTCAGCCCAGTTTATGGACATTTATCGTTGCTGGAGTAATTTATAGCTGCTGGTCCCGCCATATAGCTCCGCCCATGACTTCAATATAAATGCAGATTTGAGATATTACGGCCTTCCTCTAGAGCAGATTGCACATACGTAATGTTTGTTTTCAAAGTCAGTGATCTGAAGCACTGCCTCAAATAATATCCTAAGGACTTTTCAAGCGACTCACTTTGTTGTGCCGCGAAGCCCTCTTTTCACATTTGATTATGTTCTGTTTTGTGTTTACGGGTTTAGTTAATGCAAGGAATAGGACGCACTTTTCCAACGATAAGACTGCCTGTACAAATTTATAATGAAATCGTAGTTTAAATATATTAATGACTGGGGTCGGATATTACATTCAGAACATTTGCTGTCCTGCGTGAGGTACCGATAACTATATGTTTACATGAATAACCGTATGATCAATGATTTCGGATATCGATTTGGAACTTTAATGAAGTCAATTAATATACTCTCTGTTTTAAGTGATATCTGTGAGTACTTACATTATTACTGGTCATCAAATGGTAAAAGTAATCTCAGTTTTCTTTTCTTTATTTTCTAACGAAGTAAATCCTAGGGTGTGTATAATTATAAATAGTGAATATAATCACATGCTACATGTTATTGTTTACATTGCTTGACTTATGACAGTGATTAACAACAACCGTAATATTGTTAATGTGATATTTTTTTATAAACTTTACCTTGAATTTTTGTTTTCAGTAAATCACTTGAAAATACATTTTGTAAAGTTCGCCTATCGATTTTGATAAATAATGTACGTCTATAGCATTCTCTGTTCTAATAAGGTGTGACGTGTACGATCGATGTGTACGTCACAGCATCTGCTACAGTGAAGAAAGAGATTAAATGGATTGTGGTAACCAGAAAATTTAAGTGGTGATTGAGTTTGAAAAGTGAAACTTTTGGTCTAGAAGATATTCATAGCTTTTGCATTTCTTGTCTACAATGAGGGCGTTGGTAACGTTGGCACGCTGACCGAGCAACATAATGATTGTGGTTTAATCCTTGATTGCTAATCTTCTGTCGATTCAACTTACAAATAGTGGCTTTGTCACTCTTTGAGTTGGTTATGGTGTTAACAGATAGGGAGAACACTTGCCACCTCGTTATTAAATGTTGTGGTCTAGCATAATGATGTTAATAATACTTCACAACTCAGTGATAGTAATACTTCACAACTCAGTGATGATAATACTTCACAACTCAGTGATAGTAATACTTCACAACTCAGTGATCGTAATACTTCACAACTCAGTGATAGTAATACATCACAACTCAGTGATAGCAATACTTCACAACTCAGTGATCGTTATACTTCACAACTCAGTGATCGTAATACTTCACAACTCAGTGATCGTAATACTTCACAACTCAGTGACATATTTTGTTGAACAATCTTTAACATCCACGGCTCAACTGAAAATAGACAGAATCAACAGCAATACCATTCTTTAACAATATAATAGTATAAGCATTCTTTAACAATATAATAGTATAAGCATTCTTTGTTTTTACTTGCATTGATTGATTCACTGTTTTTGTTTCTTGGTTACTATCTTTCTTCTTTTCTGTATTTATATGCGTTTTATTAGCATTTAACATATTAAATAACATTAAACACCTTCTTTAATTATTTTATTATAATGATTACTTTCAGTAGTATATTAGCTGATATGTTATTTGTCCTATATCTAGCATTTAATTAAGTTCTGTTTACAACAGAATCTCTCGAACTGTGGTCCGCGGTCCCGTCACTGGTGCTCCGCGAAGGCTTGAAGAATAATATGATATTTTGTAGCTCAATGGATAGAGCAAATGAATGAAAGTACAAAAGAAAATAAATCCGGAGGTTTTGCGACTACGAAACTTATTTCATGTGGGTCCGAGACTACAAAACGTATTTAATAGGGGTCCGAGGTAAAGGAACGTTTGTGAACCGTTGATCTACATAATTATCGCCCTTGTGTATGTTAGGCAAAATCTTTTTTTTTAAGGCGAAAAAGGGGTAGAAAAATAAAATTAAAAAGGGGGGGGGGAGGACACTTGTCACGCCTTGAAACCTAATCTTATTAGTGCCCCACACTTTTCAGTACCAGCTGGTACATTTATACTTTAGCAGACAAGTACTGTGACTATTTCAAGTAGAATGTGATACTACGTCTATATAGTGGGGTATGGGAAGGAAGGCGTAATTAGCAATTTGGTGATATATGACATATTTATAGATTATATGGGCAGCGCCGTCACATTTATACTTTATGTGTACACATGAACTTACGTTAGCAGTCAAATATATAATTTCATCTAACCGGGTACAGGAAAATGATGTTGCCAAAAAAAAATTGTATATGACATTTGATATATCTATAGATGATGTGGTCAGCATCATGTCAAACCGGCACATTTTAAAAATATAAATAATCTCGGCTGTTTACCAACAAGGAAATAACTCAGAAGGTAGAACGGGCACTCTACAACATAATCTTCATCCTACCGTTGTGCTACCAATGCTGGACCTGGACCCTAGATGCAAGAACAATAAGAAAAATGACCACCACAGAGATGAAATATCTTAGATGAATGACAGGAAACAACCTGAGAAACAAGATCAGAAGTGAAGAAACGAGAAAAAAAATAGGTGTAATTCCCGCCATATACTATATAAAGAAACAACAGATGAAATGGTTTGGCCTCGTGATAAGATAGAAAGACCAAAACACAACACATCGAGCCTTCATTAAACGTTGCGAAAACACCATACCCAAAGGTCTACGAAAAAGATAGATTGGCGGAATATTAGAAACACTAGTGAACATTACAGCAGAGGACAACAGAATGGTAAAAAACTGCAAATTATATCATCCCTCGATGATGAAAGACAAATGAGGAGCAACAGAAGAAGAGGAATCACATGTAACTATTATAGGAACTACACACACAAAAACACACCGACCTAAAGTGAAGTAAAAAAAAAAAAAACAATATCTTCGTCACCGCGATTCACTGTTTGTGAACAAACAAAATTATTATTTAATTACTTAATATACAATTCCAAACCTAGGGTAATTTTTGTTTTGTTCGTTTCATTTATCTGAAAACGAGGTGTGGCTTGATGTAATAACTGGGCGTTATGTTTATTTCAACCAGTGACAGTCTCGGTACGCTAAAAATTGTCATAGACTCGTATTTTGATGGTAATAAATGCAAATATAGATTGTAGGCGGTTGCTTCAAGCTGATCTTTGACTTTTGTTTGTTTGTATTCGTCACTAGTTCCGCAAAGACTAAATGTTGTTGCAGAAATGTAAACCACAGCACGGCCAGTTATTACTTTCTTAATGGGTGTTCCATGTTACGGCATGTCGTGAAATATCTATGCACCATTTCTCGTTTTTTGCGAGCTCAAAATATCAAAGGTTTGAAGAACTGGTTTCTTAAATTATTTCCAAAGAGAAAGATATAAATAGAAGTCTCTGTGAAATTGGATTATTCCATATTTCCGAAGAGAAAGATATAAATAGAAGTCTTAGTTTATTTCATTTTTAACTGTTACTTTTTTTCGTCTGTTTCTTTTCTGTTTATTTTTCTCATATTTCTCCTTTTTCTTATGCTTTCTCCCCTTTTCTTTTACCCATTCACTTTTTTCTGTTCATCCTTTGCTTCTCCTATTTCTTCACCATATCCTAATTTTCTTCACTTCTGTTTTCTTCATCTATTTATTCTTTGTATTTTCTCCAAATCTTCTATTATTCTGCTTTTTCTGACTGTTTCTCCTTTTAGTTACTCTTGTTATTATTCATTGCTTGCTTGTTCTTCTTAAAATAGAAAAATAAATAAAATATAAATAATATTTAAATAAATTATAAATAGAAATCTTACCGATTTAATGAGAGGGTTGTTCCTGAACTTCACGCACGCGATTGTCCATGTTTGGCGGTATTTGCAATTTGTCCATGTTTGCGGTTTTAAGCAATATGTAGTATATTTTCTAAATTTGTGTCAGTTAATCCATTCCTTGCTTTTATTTTACTTTGTGTTTACTTATCTTTTATCTCAGGGAATGGAGTGTATAGTTATTTTCAAATCAAGCATAATGGCCGGTCAAAATAGCTTGGCGGGCCGGTTCTGACCCGCGGGTCGTAGGTTGCCCACCTCTTCCATAAACCAACCTGACATTGTTTGTGCCCCATGTAGGATCCTACTGCCATTTGTATTCATTTTGCTTTTGTTAACTCCTCAACATACGCAATAGAATATTACATTTATCAAATAGGGGATCACAGTTTCCCCACACCCAGTTTGTCTGATAGTCTTTCCTACTCGGTCGCTCCCGTTACTTTTAAATTATATTTTTTTAAGAAAATGAGAAATGTTTACCACGGATGTTTTTTTAATGCGTTTTATTTCAATGATTTCACTTGGCTGTTATAAAAGGGCTTCTAGCCTATTTTGTTTGTTACTGGGAGTCCCCAGCCAAGTATACATTAACTAAAGCCCGTTGGCAGAAAATAAAACAGGAAAACCCACCACCAAGTGTGACGTGTTCAAATATAGCAGATATAGACGGTTGACATCACTTTACCCACAACCACTTCTGCTTGAAAAACTGAAAACGTCATACTAGTTGGTTGTTTTCAAGGAATTCCCTCTTTCTCTCAAATTGCAGGCCTAAGTAAATCTATAGTTGGCTGTGGGGAGTCACAGATTACCGATTTTTAAGCGAAGCAACAGGTTACGATTTTTAAAGGGAGTCACAGGTTACCGATTTTTAAAGGGAGTCACAGGTTACCGATTTTTAAAGGGAGTCACAGGTTACCGATTTTTAAAGGGAGTCACAGGTTACGATTTTTAAAGGGAATCACAGGTTACGATTTTTAAAGGGAGTCACAGGTTACGATTTTTAAAGGGAGTCACAGGTTACGATTTTTAAAGGGAGTCACAGGTTACGATTTTTAAGGGAGTCACAGGTTACGATTTTTAAAGGGAGTCACAGGTTACCGATTTTTAAAGGGAGTCACAGGTTACCGATTTTTAAGCGGAGTCACAGGTTACAGATTTTTAAGCGGAGTCGCAGTTTATTTGGCTATTTTCTAACGTGGTTGCGACCAGAAAAAGGCTAGGAGTGTATCTCCTATGAAAAGAAGTAACAAAAATAAAATTCCAATCATATATCAAGATCTTCGTGTGTGTTTAACCAGTTTATTTTTTTTACATTTAGCAAATATCTTTCCTAAAGGTATCAATGGCGGTTTGTACAACGTGAGAACTTGAAGGGACTGTCGCCACTTCTTCTATACCTATGTGAACGGGTAGGATAACTCAGGACATTCCACAGACAAAGAGTTGCGTCCCCAACTGACGTCATGAAATGCTGTCAGGCGGGAGGACTCCGCCGCAAATGTGTGGATGACGTCAGCTTAGAAGGGAAGGAAATAAAGAACACGATCGTCATTACTTTCGCTTTCCAAGTTGTTTTCACGGCCTTCAACGCTCTTCAGGTAGGGAACTTCGTTCAATGTGGGACATGTATACTTCATGTTAGGAATGCGTGCTAAATGAAATCAACATTATCATCATCAGGTCGCATGTGCAGAACGTTGCATTCACCACATCTCGTCTGAAATAATCCGTCTCTAGCCAGATCTCCTACTTTTCCTGTTGTCATGTACTTAGTCTCCTTGATGTCATGTACTCAGTCTCCTTGATGTCATGTACTCAGTCTCCTTGATGTCATGTACTCAGTCTCCTTGATGTCATGTACTCAGTCTCCTTGATGTCATGTACTCAGTCTCCTTGATGTCATGTACTCAGTCTCCTTGATGTCATGTACTCAGTCTCCTTGATGTCATGTACTCAGTCTCCTTGATGTCATGTACTCAGTCTCCTTGATGTCATGAACTCACCTTCTTCTTGGCCTGTCCCTCATGCGTTGTCCTGGAACCACTCCTTCCATTATTGTTCTTTTCAGCCTGATGTGTCTTTTGAAGTGGCCATAGTATTTTAATTTCCTCTGTAGAATGGTGTTTATCAACCAGTTAATTTTAATGTTTAAATCTATTAATGCGTCTTAATTACTCTTTTTCATTATCAAAGCAATCTAAGGGATTTTTCTTTAGCATTTTGTTTCGTATAAATCGATCTCCTTCCTTGCATGTTTGCGAGAATGTCCTTCATTCACAATTATATGATGCTATCAGGACGATACACGTCCTCGGCAATTTTTATTTTGCTGCATTGCAGCAGAATAAATTTAGTGATTAAAATACAAGAGATTAAATTGTGGATAAAATACAAGAGATTAAATTGTGGATAAAATAAAAGAGATTAAATTGTGGATAAAATACAAGAGATTAAATTGTGGATAAAATATAAGAGATTAAATTGTGGATAAAATATAAGAGATTAAATTGTGGATAAAATATAAGAGATTAAATTGTGGATAAAATACAAGAGATTAAATTGTGGATAAAATACAAGAGAATCAATTTAGTGGAAAAACTACAAAAGGATAAATTTAGTGAATAAAATACAAGAGAATAAATAGTGAATAAAATAGAAGAGAATAAATAGTGAATAAAATACATGAGAATAAATAGTGAATAAAATACAAGAGAATAAATAGTGAATAAAATACAAGAGAATAAATAGTGAATAAAATAAACGGGAATGATTAGTACTAACATAAATGATATCAAGTCGTTGAGGATGTTGGTCTGAAAGTGGTTTATGTGAAGAGAAACATTTATGAAAATGGTTCCATTGAACATCAAGAACATAACTGATGAAGAACTTCATAGATAGAAAGCAAATTAAAGTGAGACATGATCCTCTACGTCAGCAATCACCGTACGTGACACAAGTAAAATGAGCTCATAAGTTACATTTACCAGTCACGTCACGAATATTGTTCGTCAGCACCACGCCAAGCAGCCTTATTTCTCTTACTTCCATTTTTGGATGGATTTACCTCAAAGCCTGGATCTAAACAAATAATAAATAAATAAAACTTTTTAAGTGTGTCTATCTGTAATTATTGCAACGCGTTGTTTCAACGATGTTCAGATGTCAATGTTTGTGTTTTATCCCCACAAAGTAGCTCAAACGTCTTATCTAACAAGAAGCTCAAACGTCTTATCTAACAAGAAGCTCAAACGTCTTATCTAACAAGGAAGCTCAAACGTCTTATCTAACAAGGAAGCTCAAATGTCTTATCTTACAAGAAGCTCAAATGTCTTATCTAACAAGAAGCTCAAACGTCTTATCTAACAAGGAAGCTCAAACGTCTTATCTAACAAGAAGCTCAAACGTCTTATCTAACAAGAAGCTCAAACGTCTTATCTAACAAGGAAGCTCAAACGTCTTATCTAACAAGGAAGCTCAAACGTCTTATCTAACAAGGAAGCTCAAACGTCTTATCTAACAAGAAGCTGAAACGTCTTATCTAACAAGAAGCTCAAACGTCTTATCTTACAAGAAGCTTAAACGTCTTATCTAACAAGGAAGCTCAAACGTCTTATCTAACAAGAAGCTGAAACGTCTTATCTAACAAGGAAGCTCAAACGTCTTATCTAACAAGGAAGCTCAAATGTCTTATCTTACAAGAAGCTCAAATGTCTTATCTTACAAGAAGCTTAAACGTCTTATCTAACAGGAAGCTCAAACGTCTTATCTCAGAAGTTCAAACGTCTTATCTCAAAGCAAGAGATAGAGCAGAATTGCGCTCCATGGTAGCCAACATTCGTTGCAGTGACGGCACTCGATGATGATTATGATCTCAGAAGAAGTTCAAACGTCCTATCTCGGAAGAAGTTCAAACATCTTATCTAGGAAGAAGTTCAAACGTCTTATCTCATAAGTTCAAACGTCTTATCTCAGAAGAAGTCCAAACGTCTTATCTCAGAAGTTCAAACGTCTTATCTCATAAGTTCAAACGTCTTATCTCGGAAGGAGTTCAAACGTCTTATCTCATAAGTTCAAACGTCTTATCTCAGAAGAAGTTCAAACGTCTTATCTCAAAAGTTCAAACGTCTTATCTCGGAAGAAGTTCAAACGTCTTATCTCATAAGTTCAAATGTCTTATCTCAGAAGAAGTTCAAACGACTTATCTCATAAGTTCAAACGTCTTATCTCAGAAGAAGTTCAAACGTCTTATCTCAAAAGTTCAAACGTCTTATCTCAGAAGTTCAAACGTCTTATCTCAGAAGTTCAAACGTCTTATCTCAGAAGTTCAAACGTCTTGTCTCGGAAGAAGTTCAAACGTCTTATCTCAGAAGCTCAAACGTCTTATCTCAGAAGAAGTTCAAACGTCATATCTCAGAAGTTCAAACGTCTTATCTCACAAGTTCAAACGTCTTATCTCGGAAGAAGTTCAAACGTCTTATCTCATAAGTTCAAACGTCTTATCTCGAAAGAAGTTCAAAGGTCTTATCTCATAAGTTCAAACGTCTTATCTCGGAAGAAGTTCAAACGTCTTATCTCATAAGTTCAAATGTCTTATCTCGGAAGAAGTTCAAACGTCTTATCTCATAAATTCAAACGTCTTATCTCAGAAGAAGTTCAAACGACTTATCTCATAAGTTCAAACGTCTTATCTCAGAAGAAGTTCAAACGTCTTATCTCAAAAGTTCAAACGTCATATCTCAGAAGTTCAAACGTCTTATCTCAGAAGAAGTTCAAACGTCTTATTTCGGAAGAAGTTCAAACGTCTTATCTCATAAGTTCAAACGTCTTATCTCGGAAGAAGTTCAAACGTCTTATCTCATAAGTTCAAACGTCTTATCTCGGAAGAAGTTCAAACGTCTTATCTCGAAAGAAGTTCAAACGTCTTATCTCAGAAGAAGTTCAAACGTCTTATCTCAAAAGTTCAAACGTCTTATCTCATAAGTTCAAACGTCTTATCTCGTAAGAAGTTCAAACGTCTTATCTCATAAGTTCAAACGTCTTATCTCGGAAGAAGTTCAAACGTCTTATCTCATAAGTTCAAACGTCTTACCACAAATGAAGTTCAAACGTCTTATCTCAGAAGTTCAAACGTCTTATCTCGGAAAAAGTTCAAACGTCTTATCTCAGAAGAAGTTCAAACGTCTTATCTTGGAAGAAGTTCAAACGTCTTATATCGGAAGAAGTTCAAACGTCTTATTTTGGAAGAAGTTCAAACGTCTTATCTTGGAAGAAGTTCAAACGTCTTATCTCGGAAGAAGTTCAAACGTCTTATCTCGGAAGAAGTTCAAACGTCTTATTTTGGAAGAAGTTCAAACGTCTTATCTTGGAAGAAGTTCAAACGTCTTATCTCGGAAGAAGTTCAAACGTCTTATCTCAGAAGTTCAAACATTTATCTCAGAAGTTCAAACGTCTTATCTCGTAAGAAGTTCAAACGTCTTATCTCGGAAGAAGTTCAAACGTCTTATCTCAGAAGAAGTTCAATCGTCTTATCTCGGAAGAAGTTCAAACGTCTTATCTCAGAAGTTCAAACGTCTTATTTCAGAAGAAGGTAAAACGTCTTATCTCAGAAGTTCAAACGTCTTATCTCGGAAGAAGTTCAAACGTCTTATTTCAGAAGAAGTTCAAACGTCTTATCTCAGAAGTTCAAACGTCTTATCTCAGAAGTTCAAACGTCTTATCTTAGAAGAAGTTCAAACGTCTTATCTCACACAAGAGCAACGATTAGCGAAGTGAAGAGATCTAATTAGAGCTGGATCAGCAGTTTCTTCATTCACCCAAATTTTAACCGAACATTGTATGTGGTCCGCTCATTGTTTGCGCGCACACAAAATATCTGTTGATATATTTGCAGTGTATTATTAGTTGTCATCCTTATTAATTTCTTCTCCTTCTTCATCGTACACTTTTGACATATTCATACGTTCTAGGAAAGCCCCCGTCAGCTCAAGGTTGCTAGGATTCAGCTTGTCTCGTTATAGTACCAACGATAGTCACATCAGCATCCACGTTTACTACATTACTTTCTATATTTTGCCGCATTATGTTTAGTGCTAGAATGGCTTAGGCAAAAGCAGATTTCTAACAAACTGAGGAAGATAATATGCAAACCATTTTTGACAATAGGAACAAGAAAAAGAGTTCTTAAATTTTATGTAGAGCCAGCTTTAACATATGGCTGTGAATCATGGACAATAGGACAACAGACAAAGAAATCACTGGAGTCTGTAGAAATCTAGTTTTACAGAAGAATGTTGAGAATACCATGGACAGCTAAGAAGAGTAATGAAAATGTTCTGAAAGAGGCCAAAGCAAAAAGAGAGTAAATTCTAATATTAGGAAGAAACAATCATCATTTTTTGGCCATGTAATGAAAAGAGTGCTGAAATATATTGTGACTGCCGGGAAAATTGAGGGATGAAGAGATAGAAGGAAGCAAAGAGAAAAGATACATGACAGCTTAAGAGAATGGCTTGGCAGAAGGTCAACAACAGAAATGATAAATAACTGTCGAGATCGAAAGTTGTGGAGAGACATGATCACCTACGCCAGCAGACCCGGTACTTGATGATGATGATGTTTAGTGCTAATTTTTAAAGGGTTTCACCAAATACAACATAGCGAGCACTACAATCACCATCACTTTATACTTTCCAGAATCTCCACAGCTCCCTGCACGATGAGGAAAGCCTGGGGAACATATGTCTTGCCATCTTGTACGGGACAGCCATTGTGTCCAGTATATTGTCTCCAACACTTATCGGCCTTATAGGAGCCAAGTCTGCTATTGTGGCCGCATTTGCCGCTCACTGCATCTATGTCCTGGCCAACTTTTACCCATCCTTTTCCACAATGGCTCCCGCGGCAGTGGCATTGGGTGCTTTTCATGGACCAGCGTGGACTTCTCAAGTGAGCTACAAGTTATATTATTTTTAAAAAATCAAGCCTTGAAATATGTACAAATAATTCACATTAGAACGAAGATTTTATGATCCAGATGGTGAAATAAATGAAATTAAATTATTTTGAATTATTATTTAATGTGTTCTAAATTAAGAAAAACCACGTATCTAACATATTTGAAATGTATTTCATGTTTTATAAATTTGGAAATAATAATTATCTAACAAAATAAATTACCGCTGGATAGGACACACACTGTGGAATCCAACTGAGAGTATTACACAGTAGGCCCTTTTTTGGAATCCCCCAGGGAAAAAACACAGAGGAAGACCAAGGAATTATTGGAGAAGACAGATAGAAGCAGAGATGAAGATGATAGGGAAGACATGGAACGATCTTAAAAGAATGGTAAGAAACAGAACGGCTCGGAAAGTGTTTGCTGAGGACCTATGCTCCACACGGAGCTGAAAGGTAGAAGAAGAAAAAAATTATAGTGGTAAAATATGTACATTGTTAATTTAATTTATTTTTATGATTTTATATCTTTCGCGGCCACTTTATTTTTTCATTAAAATCGCAAGAAAGTATAAAATGAAAGAGAGATAAACATCTGTGCACAAGTTGGTTCTGACTGTCTTTTTTTTAGATTAGGCGAAAGGAAGAGATGAACGGAGAGGTGAGAGGAGCGGGGAAAGACACTTCTTGTTCAGAATATAAGTGGAACATTTGTAAGTGTCGCTTGTTAGACACGAATAAGATTTTGGTTGACCTGTGAAAAGAGAAATAGAATGCGTCAATAATTATCTTACTGCAGATCTTTATTTGCTTGACTTTCCCTCTTATTTTACCGTATATCTTTATTTATTTAATTAAATATAATTAATCGTAAGTTAAAAATACTCATTTCTGAAGGAAGAGAAGATGATTGATTATATGTGCATTAGGAAGAAAAAAGCAATGCCAGTTATCACCATTGTACTGTGTCTTTGATGACCAGTATTCTGCAAATCATCATTGTCTGTGTAGAGAAACTCACAATGGAGGTCAGCAAGCAGATTTCTGGTGATAGATTTGCAGGGCTTTGTGAAAACCTGATTTGAGAACAGTAAAACAAAGCAAAAGATAGACTTTAAATATTTAGGGAGTGCCATATCATCTCAAATGAAAATACGTAAAAAAAAAACTGGTGACAGGTGCTGCAAGGCAAACCAAGTGACTGGCTATTGACTCATTATAACAGAACAAACATGTAACATCAAAAACATATATATATATATATATAATATATATAACGAGAGAGAGAGAGAGAGAGAGAGAGAGAGCGAGAGAGCTGGAATATATTGTAACAATTGGGTAAATTGAAGGACAAAGAAAAAGTGGGAAGCAAAGAGAAAAGATATTACGCAAACCACTTATCTTGAGGATGAAATAAACAGCCGAATTGGAAAGGCAGCTACGACTTTCGGCAAACTCACAGAAAGGGCGTGGAACAACACGAAACTAACACTAAAGACCAAACTCTTAATATATCAAACTTGTGTGCTTAGCACACTATTATATGGATCTGAAACCTGGACAACATACTCAAATTACGAAAAAAGACTAAATGTCTTCCACACGCGATGTCACCGCAGAATAATGCATATCAAATGGCAGGATAAAATAACCAACTTAACTGTCCTGCAACGTGCTAAGACCCCAACAATCATGTCGATGCTCAGATGTCGAAGACTAAGATGGCTGGGCATGTCCAGGAATGGAAGAAAAGCGCATCCCCCAAGCAAATACTATATGGTGAACTAATACACGGAAAAAGACAAATCGGCAGACCTAAACTACGATATAGAGATATCTGCAAATCATCTCTGAAAGACTTCACCATATATGAAAAGGACTGGGAACATCTCGCAAGTGATCGCACATCATGGAGAGCATGTGTAAGGAATGGTATAACATCATTTGAGACTGTGCTAAGGCAAAACTTAGAAGAGAAAAGACTCATAAAAAGGATGGGAAACCCTGTGGATCAGTGGGCCTTGTTCATTCTGTGGCCGTGTATGTTTGTCAAACATTGGTAGAATTAGCCACGAAAGAAGCTGTTCGAAAAAAACGAAACCTAAAAAAAAACACACAAAAATACACAATAGCCTCCACTAGACCGTCTGACAACACGAAAAGAGCCATACAATACTAAATATGCATCACACTAATGACGAAACATTCAATCATCCCTTGGCGTCCAAAGACATCAATTACAGAGGAAAGTAAATACAGACCTGTTGTGAGATAAGAAGGAAAGTGAAACCAGCGGCAGAGCAATTGTTAGTGAACTGGTCAACTGAGGATAGTTTCAGTCACGATCGATGGCTTCTTGGTTCATCCAACCTTCAATTTCCTGGAAACAAAAACGGTAGTGGTGTAGTGTTGACCAAATTACTTTTACAGTCACCGATTATTAAACAATAATAAAAACACTAACACTGCATGCCCTATATTCAACCAAACATGGCGGAGTGTACGCTGATTTGATAGGAAAAGTAATGATGATATTAGTTGGCATTCATGTTTGACAAACTGGCAATTGAAAAAAAAAAGATACTCAAAGCGCTATTCTACCGGACATTCAATGTTGCTAATTTAAGATAAATTCCACTCTCATGCCGATGTTGAATATATATTAAACTAATAGATATTGTTAAAAATTCAATATTGTTATATTTATTCAACTCCTAAAGTAAATGGTGTTTTCTATGATGCATATGACTACCGGCTTGTTGCAGGAGCTACTGAGTTAAGTGCTCTGTGCACACCGTGAGCTGTGCGTCTCATCCATTTTGATCATGTTTCGATATTTCAATTGTTAACGATGAATGATGATATCGTATGACAGGGAACAGTTGGCTGTGTTCATTTTCTGCGCGGTTTTGCCTTATGTCTTTTGACGTGTGCTGAGACTGCTACGATGGGAACTACAGTTACCTTTCTTTGTTTGGGAGATGAGATATTAATTCGGATGACTGCGCTGGCACGGGCGGTTGAGCAATTATGGATTTTATTTCGTTTGCAATGATACCGGGGCCTTCCATAACCATAACCAAATAGAATGACTAACGCATATCACAAAATACTATACAGGTTTGATCTAATTGCACTCACCCCAAATTCCAAAAGAAACAATTAAGCAGTCAAATCAAATAAATACATTTTTAAAAAAAACAAACCCAGAAGCATCGAACTCACTTGAACGTGAAACTCTCGTTCCTTCTACTCAGGCACTCTACATATCTGCCAGCGCCTTCTCCTTCTCCAAATCATCATCCGCCTCGCCCTATACAATTCTGAGCAGATTCAACGGTTTCTTCTTTGCCGTTTTCGCCACCGCCCAGATCCTTGGCAACCTCGTGACCAGCACCATCATCAAGGACGGCGTCAGCAACAGCACAGAGATCATCGCCAAGTTCTGTGGGCCTGATGATTGTCCTCACCATGAGAATGCTACAACAGTAAGTAATGGACAGCTTGTATATTTTCGTGTCACATGTGTCCGGTGCATTCAGTTTAGATAAGTGTATCATTGTGGTTAAAGGGATTCTGGTCTTCATTGCTCGCACGTTGAGCTGGAGGGTAGTAGAGTTTATGTGACTAGTTGCTCTAGCTATGTGCTGCGGTGGACATCTGTTGAGGTGTTGTTTGTTGTGGTAAATCATAAACATGGATGCTCCATGAATGTTGGTGCTACGTAAAATAAGATTCAGATGGGTAGTAGGTAAGATAAGGTTAGAGACGTGGTAGGTAAGATGTAAGATAAGGTTAGAGACGTGGTAGGTAAGATGTAAGATAAGGTTAGAGACGTGGTAGGTAAGATAAGGTTAGAGACGTGGTAGGTAAGATAAGGTTAGTGACGTGGTAGGTAAGATAAGGTTAGAGACATGGTAGGTAAGATAAGGTTAGTGACGTGGTAGGTAAGATAAGGTTAGAGACGTGGTAGGTAAGATAAGGTTAGTGACGTTGTAGGTAAGATAAGGTTAGAGACATGGTAGGTAAGATAAGGTTAGTGACGTGGTAGGTAAGATAAGGTTAGAGACGTGGTAGGTAAGATAAGGTTAGTGACGTGGTAGGTAAGATAAGATTAGAGACGTGGTAGGTAAGATAAGGTTAGTGACGTGGTAGGTAAGATAAGGTTAGAGACGTGGTAGGTAAGATAAGATTAGAGACGTGGTAGGTAAGATAAGGTTAGAGACGTGGTAGGTAAGATAAGGTTAGAGACGTGGTAGGTAAGATAAGGTTAAAAACGTGGTAGGTAAGATAAGGTTAGAGACGTGGTAGGTAAGATAAGGTTAAAAACGTGGTAGGTAAGATAAGATTAGTGACGTGGTAGGTAAGATAAGGTTTGGGAAGGTAGTAAGATGAGATTTGGAGAGATAGTATATTAGATAAGGTTTGGAGAGATAGTATATTAGATAAGGTTTGAAGAGATAGTATATTAGATAAGGTTTGGAGAGATAGTATATTAGATAAGGTTTGGAGAGATAGTATATTAGATAAGGTTTGGAGAGATAGTATATTAGATAAGGTTTGAAGAGATAGTATATTAGATAAGGTTTGAAGAGATAGTATATTAGATAAGGTTTGGAGAGATAGTATATTAGATAAGGTTTGGAGAGATAGTATATTAGATAAGGTTTGGAGAGATAGTATATTAGATAAGGTTTGGAGAGATAGTATATTAGATAAGGTTTGGAGAGATAGTATATTAGATAAGGTTTGGAGAGATAGTATATTGGATAAGGTTTGAAAAAGTGGAGGTAAGATTTGATTTAGAGAGGCAATAAATAAGATAAGGTTGGTTATTGAGTTATTTGCGGGTCATCATCATTGCACTCCGAAAATAAGGTTTGGAGAGGTAACAAGATTTGGAGAGGTAGTAGGTAAGATGAGATTTAGATAGGTAGTAGGTAAGATGAGATTTAGATAGGTAGTAGGTAAGATGAGATTTAGATAGGTAGTAGGTAAGATATGATTTTGAGAGATAGGGAGATAGGAGAACATCTAATGGGAAGTGAATCAAGAGAACATCTAATGGGAAGTGCATGAAAAAAACACATCTAATGGGAAGTGAATCAAGAGAACATCTAATGGAAAGTGAATCAAGAGAACATCTAATGGGAATTGAATCAAGAGAACATCTAATGGGAAGTGAATCAAGAGAACATATAATGGGAAGGGAATGAAAAAAACACATCTAATGGAAAGTGAATCAAGAGAACATCTAATGGAAAGTGAATCAAGAGAACATCTAATGGGAAGTGGATCGTATAAATATTTAACTGAATTAAAAAGAATAGCTAATTGAACACTAAAAAAAAGTATTTAATGGGAAATGAATGAAGAGAACTTGTAACTGGAAGTGAGTAAGGAGAACAATTATTTACTTGTCTTTAACTGCGAGGGAATCATTTAGACTAATGTGCTTTTTAAAATTTAAATCCACCCCCCCCCCCCGATCTTATGTATTACTATGTACTTTTTTCTTTAATTATAATTTTGCTTTATCATAACTTTCATGTGTTATTAATGATTACATTACACATTTCATGTATTATTAATGATTACATTACACATTTCTAGTATTATTACTGATTACGTTGCACATTTCATGTATTATTACTTATAACATTACACATTTCATGTATTATTTTTACTCATTACATTACACATTTCATGTATAATTATTACTGATTACATTACACATTTCATGTATTATTTTTACTCATATACATTACACATTTCATGTATTATTTTTACTCATTACATTACACATTTCATGTATAATTATTACTGATTACATTACACATTTCATATATTATTATTACTCATTACATTACACATTTCATGTATTATTTTTACTCATTACATTACACATTTCATGTATTATTTGTACTCATTACATTACACATTTCATGTATTATTATTACTGAATACATCAAATGCAGCACAAAATTTAATTCTAAATTTCTATTGGTACTAAATTTATCGTAGAAATGATATATTATTTCCCTTGAATCGTATCACACAAAAAACGTCATTGTTCATTCCATAATTTCAGATTGAAGATCCAGAAGAATGGGTGATTGACATTACCCTTGGCTTCCTGATGGCCTGTGCACTTTTGGGTCTTTTTCTGGTCATTTTCCTGTTAACCCCACTCCCACGCAGTGAATGGATACAGCGTGTGAGTGTGCGAGACACGGCCACCTCTTGTTTCCGAGTGCTCATAACCACCAAGATGATGTTGCTGGTTCCGCTTATTTTCTTCACCGCTGCAGAACACGCCTTCTTGATGTCTGCCTACACGAAGGTAACCGGAAATGCTTGTGTTTTTTTACAACTTTATAGACATGGTCTTTTTCCGGGTTTGTTATGCGGTGTTGGAAAATAAAACGAGGAGAGAATGAGGGTTTGTTCTCGTCCTATCCTGATGTGGTAATATAAACGAGGAGAGAGTGAGGGTTTGTCCTCTGCCTATCCTGATGTGGGAATATAAAACGAGGAGAGAGTGAGGGTTTGTTCTCTACCTATCCTGATGTGGGAATATAAAACGAGGAGAGAGTGAGGGTTTGTCCTCTACCTATCCTGATGTGGGAATATAAAACGAGGAGAGAGTGAGGGTTTGTTCTCTACCTATCCTGATGTGGGAATATAAAACGAGGAGAGAGTGAGGGTTTGTTTGTTCTCTACCTATCCTGATGTGGGAATATAAAACGAGGAGAGAGTGAGGGTTTGTCCTCTACCTATCCTGATGTGGGAATATAAAACGAGGAGAGAGTGAGGGTTTGTTCTCTACCTATCCTGATGTGGGAATATAAAACGAGGAGAGAGTGAGGGTTTGTTCTCTACCTATCCTGATGTGGGAATATAAAACGAGGAGAGAGTGATGGTTTGTTTGTTCTCTACCTATCCTGATGTGGGAATATAAAACGAGGAGAGAGTGAGGGTTTGTCCTCTACCTATCCTGATGTGGGAATATAAAACGAGGAGAGAGTGAGGGTTTGTTTGTTCTCTACCTATCCTGATGTGGGAATATAAAACGAGGAGAGAGTGAGGGTTTGTTTGTTCTCTACCTATCCTGATGTGGGAATATAAACTAGGAGAGAGTGAGGGTTTGTTCTCTACCTATCCTGATGTGGTAATATAAACAAGGAAAGAGTGAGGGTTTGTTCTCTACCTATCCTGATGTGGGAATATAAAACGAGGAGAGAGTGAGGGTTTGTTTGTTCTCTACCTATCCTGATGTGGGAATATAAACAAGGAGAGAGTGAGGGTTTGTTCTCTACCTATCCTGATGTGGTAATATAAACAAGGAGAGAGTGAGGGTTTGTTCTCTACCTATCCTGATGTGGGAATATAAAACGAGGAGAGAGTGAGGGTTTGTTTGTTCTCTACCTATCCTGATGTGGGAATATAAACAAGGAGAGAGTGAGGGTTTGTTCTCTACCTATCCTGATGTGGTAATATAAACAAGGAGAGAGTGAGGGTTTGTTTGTTCTCTACCTATCCTGATGTGGTAATATAAACAAGGAGAGAGTGAGGGTTTGTTCTCTACCTATCCTGATGTGGGAATATAAAACGAGGAGAGAGTGAGGGTTTGTTCTCTACCTATCCTGATGTGGGAATATAAAACGAGGAGAGAGTGAGGGTTTGTTCTCTACCTATCCTGATGTGGGAATATAAAACGAGGAGAGAGTGAGGGTTTGTTTTTCTCTACCTATCCTGATGTGGGAATATAAAACGAGGAGAGAGTGAGGGTTTGTTCTCTACCTATCCTGATGTGGGAATATAAAACGAGGAGAGAGTGAGGGTTTGTTCTCTACCTATCCTGATGTGGGAATATAAAACGAGGAGAGAGTGAGGGTTTGTCCACTACCTATCCTGATGTGGGAATATAAAACGAGGAGAGAGCGAGGGTTTGTTCACTACCTATCCTGATGTGGGAATATAAAACGAGGAGAGAGCGAGGGTTTGTTCTCTACCTATCCTGATGTGGGAGTATAAAACGAGGAGAGAGTGAGGGTTTGTCCTCTACCTATCCTGATGTGGGAGTATAAAACGAGGAGAGAGTGAGGGTTTGTCCTCTACCTATCCTGATGTGGGAGTATAAAACGAGGAGAGAGTGAGGACTTGGTTTCTGGCTATCCTGAATCTCCTCTGTGATGAATTAGGAAATGTTTAACAGCACTCAAAATGTTCACCCACAGTAACAATGTTTACTTGCTGTTGTCTCTCTCTCTCTCTCTCTCTCTCTCTCTCTCTCTCTCTCTGCGATCAAGACCCAATCAGGGTAGGATTCCAGACTCTCTCATGAAGTCAGCTGTCTGTTTCAGCTGTTTCTTGAAGCCTTTCCGGTCAGCGGTAGTTTCTATCATAATTAGAATCTGTTAGATACAGTTTGATTGATTACTTGTTAAAACGTTGCACTGTGTTCTGCGCCAGTGGGCCAGTGCATCCGATTTCAGCCAGCATGTATTCAAGTTTGCTTTCCTTAGCCTTTGATTGTCCCCAATCTTCCTGCAAGGCAGCAGATTGTCTTTTCTGTAGGGGGATTCTGCCCTTAGATGGTCGGCCCTCCCATGTTTACGAGCACCATCTGCCCAAGCCTGATGTAGTTATTAGTTGGTGATTAGACCATCACCATCACACATCAAACAACAGACTATAAGACCCTCCTAACTATCACGAACTTCCGACAGTCTCACGGATGCTGACAAGTCATGTACAAAACCCCACTACGTCATTTATTGATTAGAGTACGACCGTCCTAGGGCAATGCAACTAACTTGATGACGTAGCTCACACAACTATGGCTGCACTCACAATATCCCAGTTACTATAGTAAAAGCAGCCAACAGCACACGAAAAGCTGATGCACAATTTCCAAAGTGAAAACTGCTACTGACTAGACTGAGCAGAGCTTAGCAAGAAGTTGTACAATGCAAGAACTTGGCGTCATACAATTACATCGACGGTTTTGGAACATCACACGATGTGTTGACGTCATTCGCATATATCGCTAGGCAGGGGAAGGTCGTATTCACAAACTTTTGACTTGACAATGAAGAACAATGAGGTGAGTACAACCTGTTATCATCGGCGAACTTTGCTAACTGGATCAGTTGATTAGCTCAGACGCAGAAAATTACACCGTAGAACCGAAGCTATAATATAATCAGTTCCCTAATGCAACTTCTGCAGCGGTCCAGCGAACGTGACCTCATTCCACCAAGTTTGGAAACGAAAGTTTGCAGTTGTCTAATGTTTATTAAAGGTGTCATCAAAAACCCATCGCGACACATTTCAATGTTTTAGAGAAGTGAAGAAATAATCATCATCTCACTAGGCTATAGCACACAAAGATCAGGATGGCCAGTGCTCTCCCTGGCAAATCTATTACATTACTCTACTTCTAGAGTCAGCTGAGGGACTGGAATCAGCGCCATGGTGCTCTGTGCAGTCGTTTCGCAGTGAACAGGCTTGAATCTGTTTTTCCCCCTTGATAACACAAATTAGTTCTTCATTTGAAATGATTGTTGGACACACGTTACGTGTACGGTAATCGAGTTGTTTAATTCTCGCTTTCGCCTGCTGCCACTAAATGAAGCCGGTAACAAACATTATCGTCACACGTAAATATCTGTTACCACTTAACGTAGTTGAATACATGTCCTGCTAAATATCGTACTCCTTATGGTTATGATTAGTCCAAGGCCCCGGCATCACTGCAAACGAATGAAAATCCATAATTGCTCAACCGCCCGTGCCAGTGGAATCATCCGAATTAAAACTCATCTCATTGAAGAATCCAAACAAAGAAAGGCAGCTGCATAGCAGCATCATAACAGCTACAGCACACGCCAAAAGACATAAGGCGAAGCGGCACCGAAACTGAACGCAGCTGAATTGTTCTTCGCCATACGATATCATCATTCATCGTAAGCAATTTGATTCTACAAATATGATCCGGATGAAAAACACAGCTCATGGTGGGCACAGAGCACTAAATTCAGTAGCTCTTGCAGTAAGCCGGACTTGGAATATGACCCGACATCATCGTACGCCTAATCTGACGGTAATAGCTTCTGAGTAGCCACAATTGGTTCTTTCTTTGCATTGCCTGTTTGGTAAAGACACTGACGCAGGCTAATAAGATGATTATGTAAACAACCCTTGAACTTATATTCTTGTCAATTATTACACCTTTCATCATCATCAGTGAGTGCCGTCTCCGCATCGAAGGTTGGCTACCATGGAGCGCTAATTCCACTGTCTCTTGATTTGATGGTGCAGATTGTCATAGGTTGACTTCTCCATCTTTTGATGTTACTCGTCCATGTTAGTCTTGGTCTGCCTCTGCCTCTTTTACCATGTATTTTCCCTTCCAATATTACTTTTATTAGTTTGTTATGTCTATTAACATGGACCAAAAATTTCATTTGTCTTGTTCTAATTGTGTTTAGTAGTTCTCTTTTCATTTTAGTTTTTTTTATAACTTCTTCATTTGTTTTCTTTTCTTTCCATCCAATTCTACCTATTCTTCTATAAATCCACATTTCAAAGGCTTCAATTTTCTGTTCTGTTTTCTGGTCTAATGTCCATGTTTCTGCACCATACAGGAATATTGAGAAGATGTAACATTTTGCTATTCTTAGTTTTAGCCCTGGTGTTATTTGTTTTGATGTTAGTATATTTTGCATGGCATTAAAACTACTTTATGCCATACCTATTCTTTTGTTTATTTCAGTTGTACATTTTCCATTACTGGTTATAGTATGTCCTAGGTAGTTGTAGCTCTGAACTGTCTTCAGGTGTATTCCTTCGACTTTGATATTTGGTGGTATTACACCTTTAGCTTCCTAAAAATAAGGCCTCTTTTGTAGAACTTTCCACCAGCAGCATGTCTTTTCTTTGATTTCACTTTCTTTTATTTCACTTCATTTTGACAGGCACATCATTTGTTTATTGCTCTCACATGACACCTGTCAACATCTCCACCCCATCTTTGTTAATAAATCTCTGCCTGCGAGGCCGTCAAGTTTGACAGATTGGCAGATTGGCAGATGACTAATGGAGTGGTTATTTCATTGGTTGGTTTATTTAAAAAATAAAGAAAGAATAATCCAGCTAAATGTAATCGCTACAGCGCTTCTGATTAGCAATTTGATCAAATCATGCCTGAAATTACCTGCTATCTGATTGTCATAAGCAGTACGTTAATCTTAAAATTACTAACATTCTTGTGTTCTCTTTGATAAAACATAAACAAGCTTTCATACACAGAATTCTTAAATTGAAACAATATTACATTCGTGTATTACAAAACCAACCTGTTTCATTGTTTAATAAATGATCAAAGTTGCATCTTTTGTGATGTCGATTTGATTGCGGATAAGATACTTGGCTTAGCGGATATATTATGGGATTATCACAAATTGGTTGCCATGGGCAATAACAATAATATTGGCGAAATCAAAGAGATGATCGTTTTCTGGAGGTATCTGTATAACAATAGTACAAGCACTCAACCTTCAGTCACAAACAGTGTAGGGAGCTGCCATAGCTCAGTGGTTAATAAACTGGACTAAAAAGACACGAGGCCAGGTTCGATCCTAATCGATGGCTTCCGGGTTCAGTAGCCTTAAATGGGTACTGGATTTTTTTTTCTTGGAAAGTAAAGCGGCAAGGACGTAATACTGACCACATTACTTCAAAAACCATGTGCCGAAGGTCGGTAACATGCATGGTCACTCACACCATATTCCCTATACGCCAATTAGCGTGACAGCGCTCTTTACTTTTTTGTACCATAATTTGAAAGACCAAATGGGAAGCGGTCATTGCAGAGAAATGTTTTCATCGTCCTCTCATTGCCCTTATTTAAGAGAGAGATGTGATGAGCCTGGCAGCAGGTCGGTCAATGGAAGGAACGTGACGTCCTGTTGTCCCAGAGTGTAGTTGTAAACAAATAAAAATAGAAGTTAACCGAATACACTAAAAGAGCAGTAACTTTATAACTTAAAGGATAAATAGAGAAAAGTTGTCAACTGACAAGGACATCTTGTGCATATCGTGTCCAGGTAGTGAGCTAACAAGGGCCGGAAGTCAAGTTTCTTTGTTTCAGTGCAGGGTAGCTCGCCAGACATTGAAGAGATCAGATATATTTAAAGAACAGGAGAGACAACGTCAGCATATAGATTGTAGTTAATACGTAGACTTCGACAGTAGCAGATCCCTTGTAGACTTTAGTAACACTAGCTCATGAGAGATGTTCAGTTCAAATTGTTTAATAATGTAGCAATTTTTGGTCCGTTTCGTACAGTAAGTAAAGTAAAGTACTCCCGTCACGCCAAGTGGCGTATAGGGAATTTGGTCTTAGTGACCATAACTTTTACAGACCTTCAGCACATGATTTTCAGGGTAATGTTGTCGGTATTACGCCAGCGCCGCTTTACTTTCCCAGAAAAAAATCCAGTACCCATTTAAGGCTGGGTGAACCCGGAAGCCGTAGGTTGGGATCCCTTTGTCTTTGTAGTCCAGTTCACTAACCACTGAGCTATCGCGGCTCCCGTTTCCGACAGTGCTGAACCCTAAAGGTTCGAATAGGTATTTGAGTGAATGCTGAGTAGCAGTTTCTAGGAATATTATTTCACAAGGAAAGAAATATAATTTGCATGAGTATTTCAGTGGAGAATATTGACAAGATGTAGCAAACAAGGTTGAATAAATTCATGAGGATTTGAGTGGAGAATATTGACATGATGTAGCAAACAAGGTTGAATAAATTCATGAGGATTTGAGTGGAGAATATTGACATGATGTAGCAAACAAGGTTGAATAAATTCATGAGGATTTGAGTGGAGAATATTGACATGATGTAGCAAACAAGGTTGAATAAATTCATGGAGTGTTGGACTGATCGAGCTGGACTAGCTTGAAATGGTATCAACAATGAATATCTGGGATTTGTAGTGACTAACAATGGAGACTGTCAGAAGGAGACCAAAAGAAGATTGGTAATAGCAACACAGAGATTCAATATCATAAAGGACATGTAGCACAATACCAGCAAGGTAGTTACATTAAAATTACTGAGGACATGTATCTTACGATAACCAAAATAGGGTTGGGAAACTTGGACAATCTCACAAACAAAGATAACGAAAATCGATTCATTCGAAACAAAATCTTCTTAATCTTCTTTCCTTCCTAATATGCCTTTCAGCGTCGAGTGGAGATATAATTTTCGGTCTTTTGCTCTTCTGTTCACCTCTGCTGCTGTTATGTTTCTTAAAGCTTCTAATATTCCATCGATCCATCTTTTTCGTAGTCGACCCTTGGGTCTGGTGTTCTCACAACGTTTGTTGAAGGCTCATGGTGTTGTGTTTTGATCTTTCTGCTTTGTCACGTGGCCAAACCATTTCACCTGTTGTTTCCTTATATTGCGGCGGGGGGGGGGGGGGGGGGTATTCCTAGCTTTTTTCTCAGTTCTTCATTTCTGATCGTATCTCTCAGACTGTTTCCTATCATTCGTCTAACACATTTCATCTCTGTAGTGGTTATTTTTCTGATTGTTCTTGCATCTAGGCTCCAGGTCTGGCATTGGTAGCACAACGTTGTGATGAAGATCGAAACAAAATGCTACAGAAAAATGCTTAAGTCACCTTGTATAATGAAAAAGATCAATGAAGACGTATTAAAAGATTTAAACATTAAAATGAGCTGGCTTATAAACACCATTCTATAGAGATATTAAAATAGTATAGGCACGTCAAAAGACACAAATGACTGGAAAGAACACTAATGGAAGGCATGGTTCCTGGGCAACGAGACAAGGGCGGACTAAGAAAGGGATGGTAGATATCAAAGAGACCTTGCACATGACAACAGTAGTGAGTGACAAAGATTCTTTCCGACTGTGTTGAGTGCAACGTTTTGCAAAGGACACGCAACATGATGATGATATTCTATATTTTGTTATGTCTCTCTCTGACTGCTTATAATTTATGTTTCTCCAGGACAGGTAGCTCTAATTATTGTCTATGTTTCGCTAGACACGTAGCTCTGTTTACTGTTTAAGTTTCTCTAAACATGTACCTCTGTTTATTGTTTATTGTTTATTATTTATGGTTTTTCTATACTTTTAGCTTTCCTTAATATTTATAATCCCGCAGATTGTAGCTTCCCTAATACTTATTGTTCCCTAGATTTGTGTCACTCCTTAATACCTTTTTTTCTAGACTTTAAGCTCTTCTTAATGTTTAAATTGTTTCTCTAAACGTGTGTATCTCCTTAATATTTATGTTTCTCTAAACTTGTACATCTTCTTAATATTTATTATTTCTGTAAACATGTAAATCTTCTTAATATTTATGTTTCTCTAAAAATGTACATCTTCTTAATATTTATGTTTCTCTAAACTTGTACATCTTCTTAATATTTATGTTTCTCTAAACTTGTACATCTCTTTAATATTTATTGTTTCTCTAAAGTAGTACATCTCCTTAATATTTATGTTTCTCTAAACTTGTACATCTCCTTAATATTTATGTTTCTCTAAAAATGTACATCTCCTTAATATTTATTGTTTCTCTAAACTTGTACACCTCCTTAATATTTATTGTTTCTCTAAACTAGTACATCTCCTTAATATTTATGTTTCTCTAAACGTGTACATTTCCTTAATATTTATTGTTTCTCTATATTTGTAGCTCTCCTAAATATCTATCAGTGTACTGATGTTAAATTACTGGGCTAAGATAATTATATTGGCTAAATTGTTAATGCTTTCTATTACTTCCATAGTCTTACGTGGCTTGTCCAATCGGGATTCACATGGTCGGTTACGTCATGGCCGTGTACGGAGTGACAACTCCAGCGTTTGTCTACATCTTTAGTCACCTGGCGAGAATAGCAGGGCGTTTCCTTCTCCTTATGCTGTCTTTGACCACACACATATTCCTCTTCATTGTTCTTTTTCGCTGGACGCCAACAGCTGACGATATAGCTGTCATCTTCATTATACCCATTGTTTGGGGAGTGTCTGAGAGCATACTTCAAGCTCAAGCCAATGGTAGGTTCATTTGTTTCATTTTTTTGGTTTCTTTTTGTTTGTTCGTTTTGTTTGCTTGTTTCTTTATTGTCTGCTTGATTGCTTCTTTGTTTGTTTGATTGTTTCTTTGTTTTCTGTTTGCTCGCTTCTTTGTCTGTTTGCTTGTTTCTTTGTTTTCTGTTTGCTCGCTTCTTTGTCTGTTTGCTTGTTTCTTTTTTTCTGTTTGCTTGTTTCTTTGTTTGTTTGCTTCTTTGTTTGTTTGATCGTTTCTTTGTTTTCTGTTTGTTTCTTTTTTGTTTTATGTTTTCTGGCTTTTTTTGTTTGTTTGCTTGTCTCTTTGTTTTATGTTTGCATACTTCTTTGTTTGTTTGCTTGTTTCTTTGTTTTTTATCCGTTTATTTAATAACTTTGTTTCTTTGTTTTTTCTTTGTCTTTTGCTTGCTTCTGTGTGTGTTTGTTTGCTTTCTTTGTTGGCGCGAGCACGTCACGAGGTCAAGTATATAAAGGGACGTAATTAGATACCAATTCCTTTAAGACTTCAAACACCACAAAGATGGTTTCCGGTAAAGTAAGTTTGTGACACAAATGAATGACTAATGAACAAGTAATTCTATCCGAGGCTTCGTTCAGATTAGTCTCATATATTATATGTTGAACATTTTACGTACCCTCTGGCTCAAACGAAGTTTGAGGTCGACGCCTAGGAGTCATGACCCAGCGAGCCTTTCCCTCCCACCAGTGTCACGGAGCTATGGGGCTGAAACACTTGCTCGATGGTGGCGTCGCTTTTGATGGATTGGTTCCTGTTGCAAACCTCTGTATACAATTTTTCTTTTATAATTGCTTTCCATTATATATATATATATATATATATATATATATATATATATATATATATATATATATATATATATAGAGAGAGAGAGAGAGAGAGAGAGGAGAGAGAAATTAAAATGATCCTCAACATTTTCACGTGAAGTGCAGGGTATTTATTTATTATTACTGAGATCCTCTGTAAATAGCTGGTTGATTCAGTATGTGCCGTCCTGTGTAGGTTTCATCACTCTGGGTTATGTTATGTTATGTTATGTTGGGATCATCATCGTTGCTTCAGTATCTGGCGTCCTGTGTATGTTTCATCACTCTGTGTTATGTTATGTTTTGGTATGTTAGGATCATCATCGTTGCTTCAGTATGTGCCGTCCTGTGTATGTTTCATCACTCTGAGTTATGTTATGTTGGGATCATCATCGTTGCATCAGTATGTGCCGTCCTGTGTAGGTTTCATCACTCTGTGTTATGTTATGTTTTGGTATGTTATGCTATGTTAGGATCATCATCGTTGCTTCAGTATGTGCCGTCCTGTGTATGTTTCATCACTCTGTGTTATGTTATGTTGTGTTTTGTTATGTTGGGATCATCATCGTTGCATCAGTATGTGCCGTCCTGTGTAGGTTTCATCACTCTGTGTTATGTCATGTTATGTTGTGTTGTGTTATGTTGGGATCATCGTCGTTGCATCAGTATGTGCCGTCCTGTGTAGGTTTCATCACTCTGTGTTATGTTATGTTTTGGTATGTTATGCTATGTTAGGATCATCATCGTTGCTTCAGTATGTGCCGTCCTGTGTATGTTTCATCACTCTGTGTTATGTTATGTTGTGTTTTGTTATGTTGGGATCATCATCGTTGCATCAGTATGTGCCATCCTGTGTAGGTTTCATCACTCTTTGTTATGTTATGTTTTGGTATGTTATGCTATGTTAGGATCATCATCGTTGCTTCAGTATGTGCCGTCCTGTGTATGTTTCACCACTCTGTGTTATGTTATGTTGTGTTATGTTATGTTGGGATCATCATCGTTGCATCAGTATGTGCCGTCCTGTGTAGGTTTCATCAATCTATGTTACATCATTCTATTTTATGTTGGGATCATCATTGCTGCACTGTGAACACATCCACCGGTACTCTGAACATCTCCTCTAATACCTCAAGGAGATCCCTAACCCACGTGCACGAACTCCATTGTACCGACTGGGATCCCCATTACTCGTTGTTTTGCCTCTCTTAACTATCAAGAAACTGTACAAATCAACAAACATACTGTAATAAGACAGATAATGAACTCATAACATCAGATGGTAGAAGTACAACAGAGGTGAGATGCAAAATTGCTCAAGCAAAAGCAGCTTTCCAAAAAACTTAGGAAGATACTGTGCAATCCATCTTTGACAATAGAAACAAGAAAAAGAGTTCTTAAATTTTATGTAGAGCCAGTCTTAACATCATCATCATCATTGAGTGCCGTCTCCGCATCGAAGGTTGGCTACCATGGAGCGCTATTCCACTCTGTATCTTGCTTTGATGGTGCAGATTGTGTCATAGGCTGACTTGTCCATTTTTGTTACGTTATGTTACTCGTCCATGTTAGTCTTGGTCTGCCTCTGCCATCTTGTATTTTCCCTTCCAATATTACTTTTATTAGGCTGTTGTGTCTTTTAACATGCCCCAAAAATTTCATTTGTCTTGTTTAAATTGTGTTTAGTTGTTCTCTTTTCGTTGTTTTAAAACTTCATCGTTTGTTTTTAAGTCTTAACATAGTTAGTTTTAGTCTTAACATATGGATGTGAATTATGAACAATAGAACAACATACAAGATAATCACTGGAGAAAAGTGGAAATGTCGTTTTACAGAAGAATGTTGAGAATACCATGGACAGCTAAGAAGAGTAATGAAAACGTTCTGAAAGAGGCCAAAGCAAAAAGATAGATAATTTCCAATGTTAGGAAGAAACAATCATCATTTTTTGGCCATGTAATGAGAAGAGAACAACTGGAATATATTGTAACAACTGGGAAAATTGAGTGACGAAGAGATAGAGGGAAGCAAAGAGAAAAGTTGCCAGACAGCTTAAGAGAACGGCTAGAGAGAAGGTTAACAACGGAAATGATAAATAACAGTCGAGATCGAAAGTTGTGTAGAGACATGATCACCTAAACCAGCAGGCACGGTACTGGATGATGATGATGACTGTAATAAACTTAGCGTGAACCAATTCTTGTTGTTACCAGTAAAGACATATACAATGTACTACCATATTTATTTAGACATAACCATATATATGTATTTGCTGCTAATTCCAACGCTATAAATCACGAAACTTCCAATAAATCAACATCACAATTTGTACACAAATTATCAGCTTTCAACCAAGACCAATAACTATAACAAACAATCTTTTATTTCTCAAGGAAATATTTGTGTCTACAACAGAGCAGGTGTCGTTGTTGTTTTAAATCATTCACGTATCCTGTAGATGTTTTCGTCTGCTCGCAGGTAAACACGCCGTACACATATTTCCCCCGTCAGTTTTGTTTCACATTACAATGGCGGCACGAGCAAAATATCCCGTCACGTGATTTCAGGGGCGTTGCGCGGATTTTTGGGGAAGGCAAAGTTCTTGTTTGATTTGTCAACATTAGGGTTAAAGGTCGGGACAAAACCTAATACCAATGTAGACTTGAACGAAAAGTAAGAGATTGTCAATAGAAAGTTGTTTAAATATATCATTGGTGCGCATGTGAAATGATATCACAAGACGACAATATTCTGGTTAAGAATTTGGGATATCGCTTATGTAACTGAGAAAATATGTGGAAAGTTTGTGAAGCCAGCAACAGCAGGAACAAGTAGTGACGTTACATTTTTATTTTTTTTTGTGATCCTTTGTTGTAAAGCTATCACCAAACCTTGTAGGAGTGTACGTTACACCCTACTACTGGCTCCTGCTATATACCAGCTTTACCGCAGTAATGCCATTATTTGCCGGTTCCCTAACTACTGCAGCCAAGATTATGTGTATTATGAGTCACCATCAGAGCACCTATTGGTTTACCAGATGTACCAGAGTGTAGATATCAATGAAAATTAATAATCCGTAATCACACAAGCTGTCATTGTAAAAACTATTGTTATGGGAACAGCGCCATATATTTTAGAGCAGTGATCTCTGCAATATGTGCCATTTTGGCACGCAAGGTTTCTGTTTTTGAGATTGTGGTTCTGCCCTATGTACCGTCTTCGGCTTGAAAGGACAATAGATAGATAGATGGATGGATGGATGGAATCACATAAGACTCGGTGGCTGAGTGGGATAGTGCGCTCGCTCCCTAATCATAAGGACCCAGGTTTCATTCACAGAAGTGGTGATTTTTAAAATCTTTTCAAATCGACAAGACCCTTGGTTAACCAAGCCTCTAAAAATAGGTACCAGAAATAATTTTTGTGGTAAGTGAAGATGGCCTGGTGTGATACCGAACATATCAGCCAATATTTACCGTGGTCATGAAAACTCATGGTAGCTTACATCACATTTCACTATAACCAGTGATGGAAAATGTACAACTGAAAAAAAAAAAAGAATAGGAATGGCAAAAAGTAATTTTAATGCCATGAAAAATATACTAACATCAAAACAAATAACACCAGGGCTAAAACTAAGAATAGCAAAATGTTATATTTACTCAACAGTCCTATATATTGCAGAAACATGGGCATTAGACAAGAAAACAGAACAGAAAATTGAAGCCTTTGAAATGCGGATATATAGAAGAATAGGTAGAATTGGATGAAAAGAAAACAAATGATGAAGTCTTAAAACAACTGAAAATGAAAAGATAACTACTAAATACAATTCAAACAAGACAAATGTGATTTTTGGGCCATGTTAAAAGACACAGCAGCCTACTAAAAGTAATCCTGGAGGGGAAAATACAAGGTAAAAGAGGCAGACCAAGACTAGTATGGACGAGTAACATCAAAACATGGACAAGTCAGCCTATGACAACCTGCATTATCAAAGCAAGAGACAGAGCAGAATGGCGCTTCATGGTAGCTAGCCATCGATGCGGAGATGGCACTCGATGATGATAACACCACATTTCCCATACGCCTAGCAAGGCGTGGGTGAAACCTTTACTTCGAATCACCTTTTAACTGAATTAATATTAAGGTCTTAATCTATTTTACGTTTATGTTTATTTAAGTTTAGCGGTGTTTTACTCACATTTCCTAAATGCTCTAACTGCTGTTTCCAGCTCTGATAGCCATGCTGTTTCCCAGCCAAAAAGAGCCAGCATTTGCCAACTTCCACGCTTGGAGAAGCCTTGGCTACGCCATAACGTTCCTCAACGCCAGCTACATGTGTGTGTCTACCAAGCTCATCGTCTGCATGACTTTTGCTGGGTTGGGGACTGTTCTCTACATCTTGGTGGAGTTCAAGTCTAAGGTACATCTTCCTGTCCCACTATAAGTCAATGTCTGAGTGGATCAACTGTACATTTGTGAACTTTCATGTTATCGCTAAACACAAACATACACATCCACATACATGCACACAATTAAGTCTTTATGGTTAAGGTTAGTCCAAGGTCCCGGTATCACTACAAACGAAAATTCACAATTGCTCAAACCGCTCGTGCCAGTGGAATCATCCGAATTAAAACTCATCCCATTGAAGGATCCAAACAAAGAAAGGCAGCTGCAGTCCCCATTATAGCACCTTCAGCACACGCCAAAAGACAAGGCCAAGCGGCATCGAAAATGAACGCAGCTGAACTGATGAATGCCCATCGTCATACGATATCATCATTCATCGTAAGGGAATTGGAATATCGAAACACGATCCGGATGAAAAACACAGCTCACGGTGTGCACAGATCACTAAACTCAATAGCTCATCCACATACATGCACACAATTAAGTCTTTAACAGTCGGTAAATAATTTCTATCACTTTTGCTCTGAGTCTATGTCGCCATGTATATAGCACAGTTGTCGGTTTTAATCTCAAAGTCGTATTTTAATTCTATTCTTGAAAGTTTCGCATCGTTTATAGAAGATGTCATGGGTTTAAAGCATTCCCTTCGTTCTTACAATTGTTGCTTTGTGGAAGTGGTTAAGTCTGCGACCCCAGACACAAAAAGTGAGATTTTTAGCTCAAGGCCATATATATGTGTGGACGATGTTTTTGTAGTTAAGATTCGTAACAACAACAATAACAATCAAAGCCGGATTAATCAGAGTTTCAGGGGATGCAAAAATACATTTTTAATCACAAATATTTTTTCATTTTAAAACGCAGCTTTTTCGAATCAATTTGAACGTATAATAGTAGGCGCATTTCATCTTCACGGAAAGACACAAATTAGCAACTCAACTAAGGTATCAGTGTCAAACAATAGTGATAGAAGTGTCACAGCTACGTAGTATTAAAAAGGCATCAATATAATTGTAGTGAGAAGGAAATGTTAATTGAGTCGAAGTCATTAAAAGTGTAGGGAGCCGCGATGGCTCAGTGGTTGTTCAACTGGACTACAATGGACAAGAGATCGGGTTCGATCCTGATCGACGACTTCCGGGTTCACCCAGCCTTAAGTGGGTACCAGATTTTTTATGGGAAAGTAAAGCGGCATGGGCGTAATACTGACCATATTACCCCAAAAATAATTTGCCGAAGGTTTATAAAAAATTATGGTCACTAGCACCGTATTCCCTATACGCAACTTGGCAGGAAGGGGTACTTTACTAACTTGCTAATGTATAGAAGTGTCACAGTTACTGAATTTAGAAAAAAAAAAATCTTATTAATATTCATTAACATACTTGCTGCCTCTTTGTGTTATGTTTGTTTGACTTCAAGTTTGATTAAGCATTTTTATTCTGTTGTCAGTGACGTGTCATGTGTTTTATTTCAGAGCGTTGGTAATTGGCAGCAAAAATTTAAATTACTGAGGGCATATTTCTTCCTGCCAGTATTGTATGGTTGTGAATCATGGACAATCTTGCAAATAGCAAGGAATAAAATAGATTCA
Organism: Megaustenia siamemsis; assembly: GCA_032433765.1. Taxonomy (NCBI): domain Eukaryota; kingdom Metazoa; phylum Mollusca; class Gastropoda; order Stylommatophora; family Ariophantidae; genus Megaustenia; species Megaustenia siamemsis. The sequence continues at coordinate 70,590,666 of JAVIAB010000024.1, read as the reverse complement.
AGCAAAATACTATGCTACATAAAAATTCTTCATATAACGTGGATAATGAAAAGTAGCAATTAAGACATATTAAAAGATATGTATAGTCATAGAGACATATATAGAATTGACTTTTAATCACCATTCTACAGAAGAAAATAAATTGTCATGGCCACGTCAAAAGACACAGCAAGTTGGAAAGAACAATAATGGAAGGTGTGGTTCGTGGACGACGTACCAGGGGGAGACAAAGAAGTTGGTATCAAGACATCAGGGAGACCTAACGGGTTGTGGTGAATGCAGCATTCTGTGGAGATCTGGCTAGAGACAGAGATGGGATGTGGTGAATGCAACATTGTATGAGAGATCTGGATAGAGACAGACACGGGCTGTGGTGAATGCAACATTGTATGAGAGATCTGGATAGAGACAGACACGGGCTGTGGTGAATGCAACATTGTATGAGAGATCTGGATAGAGACAGAAACGGGCTGTGGTGAATGCAACATTGTATGAGAGATCTGGATAGAGACAGAGACGGGCTGTGGTGAATGCAACATTGTATGAGAGATCTGGATAGAGACAGACACGGGCTGTGGTGAATGCAACATTGTATGAGAGATATGGATAGAGACAGACACGGGCTGTGGTGAATGCAACATTGTATGAGAGATCTGGATAGAGACAGACACGGGCTGTGTCGAATGCAACATTGTATGAGAGATCTGGATAGAGACAGACACGGGCTGTGGTGAATGCAACAGTGTTGCAAATGTCATGGTGACTATTACATCCAAAATACCACAGTGACTATATTACATCCAAAATATCATAGTGACTCTATTACATCCAAAATACCATAGTGACTCTATTACATCTAAAATACCATGATGACTCTATTACATCCAAAATACCATAGTGACTCTTTTACATCCAAAATACCATGATGACTCTATTACATCCAAAATACCGCGGTGATTCTATTATATTCAAAATGTCACGGTGGCTCTATTAGATTCAAAATGTCATTGTGACTTTTATTCTAAAATGTCACAGTGACTATTACTTCTAAAATGCCATGGTGACTAATACTTCTAAAATGTCATGGTGACTATTACATGCAAAATCATAGTGACTATTACATGCAAAATATCACAGTGACGCTATTACATGCAAAATATCACAGTGACTCTATTACATCCAAAATTATAGTGACTTTAGTAAATTCGAAATTATAATGTCTATGTTATATCCAAAATTGCATGGTTTATTATAGGTTATTATATCCAAAATAGCATAGATGCCAAATTACATCCAAATGATAGTGACTCTATTATATCCAAAATGGTATAGTGACTATTACATTCAAAATATCATGGTAACTCTGCCACATTCAAAATGCGACAGTGTGACTCTACAATATCTCAAACACTCGGCAGATCAAACAAAAGTTGGCCTTCAGAAGAGCTAGACCATCCATTGTGTCCGTCCCATCCGAGGTGGACATGAAGCAGATCAGGAGTCACGTGACCGAGAACTGGAAGGAGAGCAACATGGCGTCACTGCAGTCAGGATTGGTAAGTGTCCTTCTGTGGTGGTAGATTGTTTCATTTTAGATATGTGCAGTGAACCCATTACGCTAGTGTCACCTAATATTACCTCAACAATAGTGTTTTGTTTGTAATTCTCTATCAATTTGTTTAATGTCTTTTATTTTCTTTCTTTAATTTCCTTTTCTCTATGTTCTCTCTCTCAAGCTTTATTTCTCTACTTCTGTTTTTTTTTCAACTCTCTTTATTTACCACGCTTTCCCAAAATATGTATCGCTTTCTTTCTTTTTTTCTTTCTTTCTTTCTTTCTTTCTTGCTTTCTTTCCATCCTAAATCTCACAATTCTTATTTCCAATTTTTAAAAAAAAACTTACATTTGACACGCACACACAAACACTTAAAATACACAGACATTTGAAAGGAATCTACTGATTAAAACAAAATAATATTCTACTATAACACATGGATTTTTCTCACTCTTTCTCTCTCTGTATTTCTCTCAATCTCTCTTTATCTCGATTTTATATAACATATGAATATTTGTATGTATACATCACGAATATTTGTGTATTGACGCATGTATGTATACGGTGCCTAAGTCATTTGGAGGGACATTCTCGTGTATTGTCACGCTTGACAGGAAATGTAGGAAACAGAAATCAATCGTGTTCAATGCGGAGGTCAACGGTCTCATCTGGGATAGCACCGATGAGAAAGATGCAGTCATCTATACAGACGGATCTGTAAGACGACACCAAAGAAGTTCATGGGCGTTTACAGCACGGTTGGCAGGCAGAATAGCCAAGGAAGACAGTGGTGCATACGTCATGACCACGAGTAGCATGACGATGGAGGCGATGGCAGTGACCAAGGCATTCAAATGGTTAGAGTCACAAGACTATACCCACGCATGTATACTGAGTGATTCGATGAGCATGATTAAACAAAAGTGGAGGCGGGCTCTGTACGCATGCAATGGGTAGAGTCATTGCAGGAGTAAAAAATACGTAAAGTCAACTTTGTCTATGTCCCATGACATAGACTCAACAGCACATGTACAAAATACAACATGAAAATCAACATCAACAAAACAGTAGTGATGAATATCGCAAATGAGAAACAGAACATCAACATAACTATAGACGGCAGACAACCTGAACAAGTAAAGGAATTTAAATACCTAGGAAGTCTAGTGACAAACGACAATTCACAAACAGCAGAAATAGACTCAAGATGCAACAAATTTTATCAAATCATTGGACAGCTATCAACATTAATGTTCAACAAGAAAATATTTATAGTTGCAAAACTGGCGCTCTACAATACAATCTTATCCCACCGTTGTGCTGCCAATATCAGTTCTGGACCTTAGATGCAAGAACAACAAGAAAAAATAATCTCCACTGAAATGAAATGTGTTGGAAAAATGACAGGAAACAGACTGAGAGGTAAGATCAGAAATGAAGAACTGAGAAAAAAGAAATATAATTACCGCCATAGAATATGTAAAGAAATAACAAATAAATTGTTTTAGCCACGTTATACGGCAGAAACATAAAAATACTAGCCTTCAATAAACGTTGCGAAAAAGGCCAGACCCATTGGCCGAACAGGAAAAAAAAAGATGGATTGACGGAATATTAGAAACACTAGGAAACATAACAGTAGTAAAGGCGAACAGAAGAGCAAAAGAATGCAAATGATATCTCCCTTTGACGCTGAAAGGACCAATTGGGGAAGGAAAGAAGACTTATTTTATCTTATAGTATAAACTTATGTTAAATATCATCATGTGCATACCGATTGGAGTGGGAGATCATGTCCTTCAACAATATTATGTCCCCTGTATGTCTTATCAGTTCTGTTGTTGACTGTTTTCTATGCCACGACACCAAGCTGTCCAGTATCTTCTCCCTTAGTTGTCCGCTATATCTCTTTCCCTTTATTTTGCTAGTTGTAACCTACTTTAGGTTAAAGTATTCCTACTTTCTTCTTCTTATGATGTCCCCGCAAATGTCGATGTCTTTATGTTTTTATTTCTTCTTTTTTGTCTTTCTGATGTTTTTCAAGAGCTCACTTTATGTATTGACATCTTTGAGAATGTCTTCGTTTGTCTCTTTAGCTGTCCAGGGAACTCTTAACATTCTTCTGAGAAATCCCATCTTTGTGGCATCTAACCGTTTTTTTTTCACTTGTTTATCTACTGTCCACGATTCACTTCCACATGTGAGAACTGGCTCTTTATAGCACCGATGAACCTAATGTCCAGAATGACTATAATATTAATATTATATATATATATATATATATCATCATCATCATCGAGTGCCGTCTCCGCAACGAAGGTTGGCTACCATGGAGCACCATTCTGGTCTGTCTCATGCTTTGATGATGCAGGTTGTCATAGGCTGTTTGTCCATCTTTTGATGTTGCTCGTCCATGTTAGTCTTGGTCTGTCTCTGCCTCTTTTACCTTGTATCCCCCCCCCCAAGATTACTTTTAGTAGGCTGTTGTGTCTTTTAACATGGCCCAAAAATCGCATTTGTATATATCGCAATATATCATCATCATCATCATTGAGTGCCTCCTCCGCAACGAAGGTTGGCTACCATGGATCGCCAATCTACTGTGTTTCTTGCTGTGATGGTGCAGGCTGTCATAGATTGACTTGTCCATCTTTTGATGTTACTCGTCCATGTTAATCTTAGTATGTCTCTGCCTCTTTTACCGTGTATTTTCCCTTCCAATATTACTTTTAGTAGGCTGTTGTGTCCTTTAACATGCCCCAAAAATGTCATTTGCCTTGTCTTAATTGTATTTAGTAGTTCTCTTTTTATTTTCAGTTGTTTTAAAACTTCATCGTTTGTTATATTTTCCTTCCATCCAATTCTACCTATTCTTCTATAAATCCACATTTCAAAGGCTTCACTTTTCTGTTCTGTTTTCTTGTCTAATCGCAATATATATATATAAATTCACAAATGTTTTAAGTTACCTTTCGTCTATATTGAATTCAACAAATAACGTATCCAAATTTCTTTCTCAGGGCCGTCTGACATTCGATCGAGTGGAACTGACTGACATCATCATGGAGGCCCAGCAGGGCTGGAGACGGGACGACGATGGGCTGACCCTTGAGGTCAACAAGGTCATGAGCCAGGAGCACCTCGCCGACAGCAAGGTCACCAACTGGTATCACACCGGGCCTGTCATATGTGCCTATTTGGACACATTAGCTAGCAGTGGTACCGGCCAAACTGGCCTTCCTCGTTCTCTTTCCGACGGCCATCTTCTGTACGCTGCAGCCAAAGTGGGCTCCGCTTTGCACAAGGTAAAGCGTGATCGTCTCCACACGTTTGCTGGGAGTGACAAAAGTAGATTGGCGCCTTGTCTGAACAAGAGACAATTATCGGACTCGGCGACTCGTTCGTTTGACGCCATTCCGGAAGTCTCACTCGAAGATGAATTCACGATTCAAAACGAAACAGAAAATAGTTTGGAGTTTCACCAAAATGCCAACCAGGATGACAACGTTTTCGAGCATGACAATAATGGCATTGATGAGGCAAAAACAAATGAGATTATGGCATACAGAAAAGTTATACGGCGTTTGAGCCAAACGCTTGCTCGAGATGGACTTCTCTTAATTGGCAATGATGTTGACGATTGTTACCAGGAATCATTGTCTTCCGGTGGCCAGGAGAACCATGCGTTTGATTCTGAAATCAATGACATGCTGTACGATGATGGAGATATTGTGTTTACGTTCGGAACAACGCCCCTTTCTGCCAACGGAATACACAACAGAGCATTCGAATCAGATGACAGTGGGATTAAAAACTGTGATTCGGAACTTGGTAATAAGGGAACAATGCACGCTTTCAATTCCAGCGATTTAAGAATAAACAGACTCAGTTCAAACGATAATGGCTACTTCAGTTACAGCGCTGAGGATGCTCATTCACTATCACATGATATCAATAATTCACAGCGTGAAAATACGACAGAAACCGAGTTCTCAAAGGAAGAACAGAAAAAGAAGAAAGGTCAAGTTTTCAAAGCGTTAAAAGGTCTTCGCAAATCAAGAAAGACAAATAAAAATAACGACAGCACGATCAATAAATCGTCAGTAGATGAGAAAAGTCAAAACCTAGACTGTGGTGACAATAAAGAAGGCAACAACTCAGACGCAGACAGTAATGGCTTTGCTGATGACGAGTTCGAAGATAATAAAAGTTATATCACTGAAGACATCACAGAACCTCAAAGATCAAAACGGAAAGGAGTTATACCAATCAGTGAGCGAGAAGACGTCACGTGTATATATTAGTTGACCTATTTAGAAAAGGGACAGTTTTCTGCCAAATTCTCATAAATAAATTGTATGTGGAAAATTGCAAGCTCACAATCGTGTGGGTGTGGTTATAAAACATTTTAGAATGGTTTATACAAAGAACAGAACGTCAATAACAAAGATTTGAAATTATGGGCGTGGCTATCATTAAAATTAATACATTGATTGGGCGTGACTTTTACTGCCGCTATTAAACAATGTTCATAAAGGGCGTGGCTTTTACCAGTGACAGTTTATTTCTTAGTTAAGAGAACCTTATTTTTACCTCACGTAAATAAACGCGGTTGTTGGTGTGTAGGTGTGGCTTTTACCAAAGTTAATCAAAGCTGCAGTTGGGATGTGGGTGTGGCTTTTATCAAAGTTAATCAAAGCTGCAGTTGGTATGTGGGTGTGGCTTTTACCAAAGTTAATCAAAGCTGCAGTTGATATGTGGGTGTGGCTTTTATCAAAGTTAATCAAAGCTGCAGTTGGTATGTGGGTGTGGCTTTTACCAAAGTTAATCAAAGCTGCAGTTGATATGTAGGTGTGGCTTTTACCAAAGTTAATCAAAGCTGTAGTTGGTATGTGGGTGTGGCTTTTACCAAAGTTAATCAAAGCTGCAGTTGGTATGTGGGTGTGGCTTTTACCAAAGTTAATCAAAGCTGCAGTTGGTATGTGGGTGTGGCTTTTACCAAAGTTAATTAAAGCTGCAGTTGGTATGTGGGTGTGGCTTTTACCAAAGTTAATCAAAGCTGCAGTTGGTGTGTGGGTGTGGCTATTATCAAAGTTAATCATAGCTGCAGTTGGTATGTGGGTGTGGCTTTCACTAAAATTAATCAAAGCTGCAGATGGTATGTGGGTGTGGCTTTTACCAAAGTTAATCAAAGCTGCAGTTGGTATGGGGTGTGGCTTTTACCAAAGTTAATCAAAGCTGCAGTTGGTATGTGGGTGTAGCTTTTACCGAAGTTAATCATAGCTGCAGTTGGTGTGTGGGTGTGGCTTTTATCAAAGTTAATCAAAGCTACAGTTGGTGTGTGGGTGTGGCTTTTATCAAAGTTAATGAAAGCTACAGTTGGTATGTGGGGGTAGTTATTTTTGTTTATTTTACCAGCGGGGATAAAATCTCGTTAGATAAGAACTTACCCATATCTGGAGACATTCTATTGATGTGTATATGACATCAACTATTGACAATAAACATTGATGATAACTTCGTCGAAAACATGATCAATTTCAGTAAATGTTTCCACTCAGTGATTGTATGTCCCCATTGATAATAATACAAATATTGCACTATTTATCCGATACAAATCTGCACTCGTTATGTTAGAACGTACTAACAAATTAAACATAAGACGTAACAATCTGCAATGATCAGAATGTGCTACCAGAAGCAGCAGCTAGACACTCTCTATTTGTCATTAACAGATGATGCACTGTTTGTAGTTAAACATTCCCATTACGCTATCAAAACGAGACAGGAAAAGTCCTTGAAAACAACAACTGCAGGATGACGTCATGCGAAAAAAAAAGATGCACAAGATTTTAGAATTTATACTGTGGAACTGCTTGACGTCATTGCAAGCGTCAACTAAACGTGTTGCGCTTTGAACAAAGGTGCGCAGCTCATGATGAAAACAAACTACCGGGTCGTTGCAACAGCCGTCATCGATGGTAATATCTCCATGTAACGGCATGCCCTAAGGTACGCTGTTCAAACAAAAATGAAATCATGCCTCCACTTTGTGTAAAACGCAATCCGATCGCTGGTGACCAATGTGCAGTCTACCACACTCCTCATCCCATCTCAGGGTAGCACCAGGCCCCTACACTACACCTTCAATGTATAAGAAGTGCTGCATACACAATAAGCAGTAAAATTGTTTAAAATGAATTTGCGAAAAGTTGTAGGGACAATGTAAGTAAATGAATCCAGCAAACACCAAAAAAATGAATTAGTCCGGACACCTAATCAGAATGAAATCCAACAAATCTGCAGCAGGAACATAAAGCATACTGGCATCAGGCTATTTAGGAAAAGATGAGCTAGGAAAAATAGATAGACTGAGTGATAGAATTACTTAATAGATTAAAGATGTCAACAACTCCAGCTAATATACGAGTGAGGTCCATGAAGATGAGAAAGAAGCTAGAAATATAAATGTGGCCATTGAATACATAAAGAAAGAACAGATAAAATGGTTTGGTCACGTGATAAAACAGACGGATCAAGAGAGAACACAACGAGCCTTTAATGTGCGTTAGGAGAACACAACGAGCCTTTAATGTGCGTTAGGAGAACACAACGAGCCTTTAATGTGCGTTAGGAGAACACAACGAGCCTTTAATGTGCGTTAGGAGAACACAACGAGCCTTTAATGTGCGTTAGGAGAACACAACGAGCCTTTAATGTGCGTTAGGAGAACACAACGAGCCTTTAATGTGCGTTAGGAGAACACAACGAGCCTTTAATGTGCGTTACGAGAACACAACGAGCCTTTAATGTGCGTTAGGAGAACACAACGAGCCTTTAATGTGCGTTAGGAGAACACAACGAGCCTTTAATGTGCGTTACGAGAACACAACGAGCCTTTAATGTGCGTTACGAGAACACAACGAGCCTTTAATGTGCGTTAGGAGAACACAACGAGCCTTTAATGTGCGTTACGAGAACACAAGACCCGTGAGTCGGCCACGAAAAATATGGATTAATGAATATAACAGCAGCAGAGGCCAACAGAAGTACAAAAGACCGCAAATCATATCTCCCCTCGACGCTGCAATGCAAATGGGGAAGGATAGAAAAAGAAGTCCATAAAGTTACACATACTTAAATCACCTTAAAGTACAAGCAGGACAAAAGAAGAGACAACTTTCAGAAACAACGGCTAAAAATGTTACATAATTTGTGAAAATGTAACAAGTAAAAAAAACAGATGGCTTTGCTGCTTTCATGACGTGGCCTGTAGATTTATATTTTCACTGTTTTATTTTGTTATGTTACACTAGATCTGAACTCACAGAAAGATCATATACAGAGAAAGAAACTGTTTGACATGTTGATATATTATGTATTTATTAAAAGTTTATTTTCATTTTACAACAGTGTTATGTCATCGTTTGATATGTTGCATTCATTGAACCCATATATCAAAGTCATCTTCATTCGAGTTTCATTTGCAGATTATGAATATTCTTCTATTGAACCAGACATATTTCAGGAGTTGAGTTCACTGCATGTGTATCTTTTTTTTCCAACCAAGAGTACAACCCACACGGCTTCCAGCGGAAATTGAGCACAGGTTGTCGGCCGTAGCTGGTGGGGTGGTTTTTGCTGAGTGGCAGTGTTCCCTAGCGTTTGGCTTTTCGTGGCTAGGTGCTGTGCCACTGAGCACAGGTTGTCGGCCGTAGCTGGTGGGGTGGTTTTTGCTGAGTGGCAGTGTTCCCTAGCGTTTGGCTTTTCGTGGCTAGGTGCTGTGCCACTGAGCACAGGTTGTCGGCCGTAGCTGGTGGGGTGGTTTTTGCTGAGTGGCAGTGTTCCCTAGCGTTTGGCTTTTCGTGGCTAGGTGCTGTGCCACTGAGCACAGGTTGTCGGCCGTAGCTGGTGGGGTGGTTTTTGCTGAGTGGCAGTGTCCCCTAGCGTTTGGCTTTTCGTGGCTAGGTGCTGTGCCACTGAGCACAGGTTGTCGGCCGTAGCTGGTGGGGTGGTTTTTGCTGAGTGGCAGTGTTCCCTAGCGTTTGGCTTTTCGTGGCTAGGTGCTGTGCCACTGAGTACGGGTTCGATCCTGCCTCGGTCCATATTTTTTTCTGTTGTTGATTATTTGTCATTTTTTCCGAGTGCTGTAAACATAGCTCTTCCTCTGAATTGATTCACTGATTATCGCCTCGGAAGTTTCCCTCTATAATAATATTCATTTATTATTATTTGTCCCCTGGTTTTTCCAATCTGGCTACCGAGGCCCCCGCTGGTAGAAATGGGTACCAAGGTTCATACTTTGGGAAGGTGAGGAATGACGCCTCGCTTGAGAGTTGTGATGCTTGAGGCGACATTAGACAGAAGTCTCCAAACACTTCTGGATTGGCAGCGGAGCACTTCTGGACTGGCACTGACTACTCTGAGTTTTGAGCGAACAACAATCAGGTCGGTCAGAAGTCAGTCACTAAGTGTTTGCTTTGAGGCAGACTCAGATCAGACTCAGAGCCCAACATAAAACTAACACTGAACAAATACTCTAAATTATCAATGCTGAGATGTTTGCACGGTTCCTTGAGAGAATTCTCAATCGGCGAAAGAAACGGAAAATCGTGCGTAACATTGTAGTACACAGAGAACACAAACTAAAAAACGGCACATCAAAACTGACTCGAAAATTGATGTGCCATTTTTTATTTGGTGTTCTCCGTGTGCTTCGATCTGCAACCAGATTTTCCCAGTTTCTTTCACTGATAGAGAATTCACTCAAGGAAGCCCTAATCGTTATATCTCACCACTGGTCTTCCATTTGGCCACCTTCCGTCATTAAGTTGGCCACTCAAACTTTGTTTGGGAATAAATATAATGAATACAATAAAGAACATAATGATACTATAACATTTGAATGTAGATTTATATTCAGCACACGATTGTAAAAATGCAAGCTTCACCAATCAAGCGTCACGTGTTTCTTCAACTATTTCCGTTGCCGTCCACAGATCTCCATATTCACGCACCATTATAAAATTAGCATGCGAACTGCGCGGTCTAATGGCTCCTTTAGCTGCATAAAATCGTTCTTCTTTAATTAAACAAATATACGAAATAATAAACCAATAACTGGATATTTTTTATCAAATAATTTCATATAAGCTAATTGAATAGATAAAAATGTTGCCTAGTTTGTGTGAAAGGTTTGTAAGCGTCATTAAAATCAGCAATATGTTATCTATATATATATATTATCTATATAAGTTTATGAACTGTTTCTTAAAACCTTATTTCTCATATTAAGTGACACTCCCATGGGAAACTTTATCAGAAAAAGGTCACTGTTGTGATAGTTATTTTCCGGTAAGAACGTCACACCAAAGATCTGGATCAGGTATTTAGTGTTTTATATCTTGTCAGGTTATAACACTGGGAACACCCACTGGGTGTTGGCGTTCACAGAATAATATGCGCTGTCCGGCGCTTTAGTTTAGTTTAGTTTAGTTAGTCGACAGATCATCTTCATCGACGAGGGACTCCTGTGCACACGGCTTCTAGAGACTCCTGTGCACACGGCTGCCAGGGACTCCTGTGCACACGGCTGCCAGGGACTCCTGTGCACACGGCTGCCAGGGACTCCTGTGCATACAGCTGCCAGGGACTCCTGTGCACACGGCTGCCAGGGAAACAAGGATTAACACGCACGACTCAGCTCCTATTCTCTAGGACCTTCGTCAAAGGCGAAAGCTGGTAAAGCAAAAACATGACAACAACAAAATATGAAGTACTCCCGCCGCACACTCCGATCTCCATTCCGTTCTGCACTCTGTTTTACCTTAGCTCTGATGTGGATTCTGTTGATTCTTCTCCGTGCCAAAATATCTGTATTTTTCTGTCCTTCCTCATTTGCCTTTTAGTGTCGAGGGGATATATTGTTTGCTGCTCCTTTGTGGGTTTGGCCTGCTGCTATCTTTCCTATTCTCTCGAACTTTCCAAGATTACATTTGTTCGTGGCCGTTGTATGATCTGGTGTTCTCATAACGTTTGTGGACTACTTGTTATGTCATACTTCGTTCTTTTTGTCTTATCACGTGGTCAACCAATTTATCTGTTGTTTCTTTATGTATTTAATCCCGGATTTTGTCACTGCTTTTTTCTTAATTCTAAATTTAAAAAAAAATATTGTATCTTATCTTATCTTATCTTATCTTATCTTATCTTATCTTATCTTATCTTATCTTATCTTATCTTATCTTATCTTATCTTATCTTATCTTATCTTATCTTATCTTAACTTATCTTTCAAACTGTTTCCTATCATGCGCATGTACATTTAATTTCAGTGGTGATCATTTTTCTGATTATTCTTGAGGAAGGGTCTGACATTGTTTGCACAACGTTGGTATGGAGATTGTATCTACATTTACTAAATAAAAGGTAGTATGCAAAACTAAATAGGGCAATGTGTGTGATTTCTTTGACGACATTAAATACAACTTGGTGCACGTTTCAGTGTGGGTGGTCTACATTTATCTGCGCAGTTACAAGGGTCTAGTGCTATTCATGATGGGATATTGACGTCGTAAGTTAAACATGTAAAAACTGCCGTAGTAAAAAAAAAGTAAAGTAGCCCCGTCACGCCAAGTGGCGTATAGGGAAATATGGTGTTAGTGACCCTATATTTTTCAGACCTTCAGCACATGATTTTTGGGGTAATGTGGTCAGTATTACGCCCGTGCTGCTTTACTTTCCCAGAAAAAAATCCGGTACCCATTTAAGGCTAGGTGAACCCGGAAGCCGTTGGTTGGGATCGAACCCTACCCCTTGTCCGTGGTAGTCCAGTTCACTAACCACTGAGCTATCGCGGCTCCGTAAAAACTGCCGTAGGGGAGAGTTTATCACCGATAAATGGAAGGCAAGTACGTAGACCTAATTACAATTGTTAATTGCTTTGAAATAAAGGTTATCAAGAGTCAAACATAAACATTTATTTCACAATATCAAGATTTAACTAGCAGCAGGTTTAAATAGCTAAGCTATAGGTATTTTAGCTGTTGGAACTACTTTATCAAATGATTCACATTTCAATATTCACCGGAACACTATATCACGCACCCAAGCTCATTATCACCAAACTGGATCCACTGCTGATCGTCACAGAAATGGCTGACGACGAGTTACCACCCCTGACAAGACCGTTTCATATGTTCTATTCATATTTGCAACATGTTTATCCAGGGCATTATGGTCTGCCGGGGACATTCCATGTTTCAGACTAGTGTCGAGCTGAACAGTGTGGAACAGGCTCACTGACGTGTATGTTACCTCACAGATCTGCAGTTAGACCAGTAGTATCAGATCGTCATAGACAAACACGCTTGGCCTGTGCCAGACATCATGTGATATGGCCTTTCTTTAATGGGGGCTCAGAGTATTCTCTGGTGAGTCAAGATTCTGTTTGCAAAGTAGTGATGGACGTTGTTACGTGTATAGGCGTCAAGTGTAATATTTTGCCGATACCTGCGCTGCAGCTGAGCAGGATAAGAGAAGGCAGTGTAATTGTTTAGGGCACAATGTTTTCAACATCTATGACGAAACTCGTCACCATCAATGGCAGCCTGAAAGGTGTTGGATACAAAGATGAAATCATCATACCACATGCAGAGTCTTTCCTAAATACGAATGGACCAGATATGATATAGCAAGAAGACAATGATCATTCGTATGTGTGGTCGTTAACAACTTTCAGCAACATCAGAATCTTACCATGGCCTGCTGCTTTCCTTGAGTTTTCTCCAAATGAGTACGTATGTGACCAAATGGAGCCTAGGCTGCAAAAGATGATAATATTATCCTGAAAACTACCACAAGTTAGCACGATTCCTGCAAAAATAATGGAATAGCATACCCCAACAACGGATCTAAGGTCTCATTGGCTTTTTGAGAAGGCGCTGTCAGCCAGTGATAACAGCACAAGGTGGACATAAACAGTAGTGAGGTCAGGATTTCATTTCTTTTCGTGAGGGTGCTACACTTACTTTATTGTGCATCTTTCTTTGATATTACTTTCACAAAGATAAAGCAATCAATTGCGTTATTCAACATTCAACCATATTGTGCACCAAGTTTTATTTAATGTCGTCAGCAACAAAAAATTAGAAACAGTAACCTAAGTAGTGTTGTAAAGTAAGTAAAGAGTAATTTTGTTTCACACCCTTCACATGATGATTCATAGTAATATCTTAGTCGTGTGGCTCATAAGGCTTAAAAGCCAGGTGATCATTGCATTCAACTGCACCGGACTTTTTGGGTAGGTTTATGAATATTGATTTGAGCAGGTCGTCTGGTATATATCCACTGTTGTAGATTTCATTCAATATCTTTTTTATTATTTCTATTTAAAAATCACACATGGTTTAAATCTCATCTTTAGTTATATTATCTGGTCCAGAGTTCTGAAAGAGGCCAAAGCAAAAAGAGAGCTAATTTCAAATATTAGGAAGAAACAATCATCATTTTTTGCCCATGTAATGAGAAAAGAACAGCTGGTATGTATAGTAACAACTGGGAAAATTGATGAATGAACAGATAAAGGGAAGCAAAGAGAAAAGATACCAGACATCTTAAGAGAATGCCTTGGCAGAAGGTGAACAATAGAAATGATAAATAACTGTTGTGATCGAAAGTTGTGGAAAGACATGATCACCTACGCCAGCAGGCACGGTACTTGATCATGATCTGGTCCAGACGGGTTTCCTGCTCTCATATAGCGCAAGGCATCTTCCATTTCTTCTTTGAGTATTTCTGGTCCTTCTCCATTATCCTTAATATTTACTTCTGTTCGTTCAACATCATAAAGATCTTTAATGTATTCTGTCCATCGCTTCCTAATACTTTCTTGTTCAATCAACAATGATCCTTCCTTTGATCTTAAATATGCAGTTTTTTTGTTTTTGTTTTTACATTTTTCTTTCTGATAATTCTTCAGTTTGTTTGTAGATAGCTTTGGCGTCTCTTGTCTAGTGTTGTTACATTTTAATCTTCTTGTATCTGTTTTAGACATTCTTCTTTTGTTTACATTTTATTACAATTTCTTTATTAAACTCGTATATTCATCTTTGTTATCTGTATGTGTATATATATATATATATATATATATATATATATATATATATATATATATAAATATATACACACACACACGCACGCACGCACGCACGCACACACACACACATACACACATACACACATACATACATATATATATAGGTACCCTACATACACGATAGATAACTTTCACCTTGGGACCTCCATTTCTCCACCTCAAACTTCAGGTTCTGTCATCTTCTGCACTTCTCATGAGAATAGATTTTAAAAGATAAACTGAAACACTGAAAAGCAAAATTGACCAAAGATGTCTGTCGTGCTAGGTCGAGCATGTCAAGGACAGAAAGGGTGTGTCAAAGGTCACTAAATCATAGCCTGGCGAATCGTTTTTTTTCATATTCAGATCTAACGACTTGGAAGGGAGATTTCATAGAAAACAAACATGCTTTCACGGTGCTTTTTTGTTTCTCTCTTCAAACATGAAAGGGGTCTATTATTACCATGTATGTACGCGTTGTGTACGCCCTTGAATTAATAAAAGAAACATTAATTTTGTTTGTTATTAATGGCAGCAAACTTGAACACTCTTCACAACAACAGCTGCAGTTTACAAGTTCACAGCACTTCAATCGTTGGCGTAGACTTCATGTATGCCAATGTCACTATGACTTCTCTTGTTCAATTATTGGGGTGTCTATTGTGAAGTTAACAGTTTGTGAATATTTTCTACCAAATGTCTGCTTCACTGTTCTCCAACGGCGATGGGCGGTTTCGAATTTTGAGGAATCGATGATGTGATGAGTGGTTACATGCCGTCTCCGCAACGAAGTTGGCTACCATGGAGCGCCATTCTACTCTGTCTCTTGCTTTGATGGTGCAGGTTGTCATAGGCTGATTTGTCCATCTTTTGATGTTACTCATCCATGTTACTCTTGGTCTACCTCTGCCTCTTTTACCTTGTATTTTCCCCTCCAGGATTACTTTTAGTAGGCTGTTGTGTCTTTTAACATGGCCCAAAAATCGCATTTGCCTTATTTGAATTGTGCTTAACGGTTCTCTTTTCATGTTTAATTGTTTTAAGACTTCATCGTTTGTTTTCTTTTCCTTCCATCCAATTCTACCTATTCTTCTATATATCCACATTTCAAAGGCTTCAATTCTCTGTTCTGTTTTCTTGTCTAATGTCCATGTTTCTGCACCATATAGGAATATTGAGAAGATGTAATATTTTGCTATTCTTAGTTTTAGCCCTGGTGTTATTTGTTTTGATGTTAGTATGTTCTTCTTGACATTACATGTATAATAGAAAAACAAATACATAGACTACTCGCATACTTGCATTTCTATATATCGAACTGATACTCGTAAAGTAAATTCACTTGTCGATCTGTTGATATTCTTTACAAATGGTCTCTACTTAAAGCGCGCCTAACTACAGGCCTAGATAAGTGTTTCATGTCACTATAGTCTTCATATTACCACACATCTTAGTTTGTGTTTAAAAGTAAAAAGCAAACACGACGAACAAAATAGGCATCCTAAAGTGTCGGTTGCTTCGTTGTACTGCTAGATAACCATTTGATTTGTATTTGGGTGGATCGTACCAAGTAAATGTAATTAAGTATTATACTTCTACCATTTTCCGGTTAAAGTAGTCACAGTTTTGGAGTAGGTCTATCTTGCTGCAAGATAATTCTCTCAGCGGCATTTCGGTGTGAAAAAAGAATATCCAATAATTAAACAATAATTTTATCATCTGGATTTATTTCTCACTGTTTGCAGAGAACCCTTTAAATTGACCTTTAACCCGATAATTTGAATATAAAGGTTGTGGCAATTTACGCTATATGAAATAGTTCTTTCAAATATTGTTCTAAATTAACATAATTATATCATATCTGAGTTATTTACATTGTACTTTACAAAAAGAACATAGTTATGTTATTCACAAAATGTCTCCTATAGTTTTGTTTAAGTTTTTTTTTTTTAATATATAAACACGCAGCGCAGTGGCATAGAGTAGGGGACTACTTTTTCTGCCTCCATAGACCATAAAATTGCTATACGTTATGACAGAGAGAACGTTATTTGATTTGCTGACCCTTCGTTGTCACACCAACACGAAACTGATTTCTTGTATAACCTCCTTAATTCTCATACACATTACAAGGTCGATAGGTACGGTTGTAGTAGGTTTGATCTCCATATACATTGAAACGTATCTATTAGTAACTGTTTGAATTACCTGAGCGATACTGCGGTAAACTGGATACGGTAACTTTGTGTACAATGACATTTAACTCATTGAGCTGAAGTGTGATTAGGTTGTATATTTCCATAAAATATTAGAGAAGTCGTGGCCTCGGTTCCCTCCTCTCAATATCCGCCGCTAGTGTTTCCTCGACCTTTTTTTCTACCATAACCCCCTTCCGATCCTGTTTTCTTTCTGAGGCTTCTCTAATTCCTTAAAACAGAGACCATCTGCGTGGGAAAAGTACACCAGGTTGTATCTGGATATAAGAAATAGTCAAAGGTGAACATTCATAGAAGAAATGATTTAGTATGTACCTGCATGGAACAAATAGTCGAGTATGTACCTGCATGGAACAAATAGTCGAGTATGTACCTGCATGGAACAAATAGTCGAGTATGTACCTGCATGGAACAAATAATCGAGTATGTACCTGCATGGAACAAATAGTCGAGTATGTACCTGCATGGAACAAATAGTCGAGTATGTACCTGCATGGAACAAATAGTCGAGTATGTACCTGCATGGAACAAATAGTCGAGTAAGTACCTGCATAGAACAAATAGTCGAGTATGTACCTGCATGGAACAAAGGTCGTGTATGTACCTGCAAGGAACAAATAGTCGAGTATGTACCTGCATGGAACAAAGGTCGTGTATGTACCTGCAAGGAACAAATAGTCGAGTAAGTACCTGCATGGAACAAATATTCGAGTATGTACCTGAATGGAACAAATAGTCGAGTATGTACCTACATGGAACATATAGTCGAGTAAGTACCTGCATGGAACAAATAGTCGAGTATGTACCTGCATGAAACAAATAGTCGAGTATGTACCTGCAAGGAACAAATAGTCGAGTATGTACCTGCATGGAACAAATAGTCGAGTATATACCTACATGGAACATATAGTCGAGTATGTACCTGCATGGAACAAGTAGTCGAGAATATACCTAAATGGAACAAATAGTGGAGTATATACCTACATGAAACAAATAGTTTAGTATGTACCTGCATGGAACAAATAGTCGAGTATGTACCTACATGGAACAAATAGTCGAGTATGTACCTACATGGAACAAATAGTCGAGTATGTACCTACATGAAATAAATAGTCGAGTATTTTAACAGGTAGAGTCAAGCACACATGTTGTGTAAGGTGGAAGAAAAGAAAAGCAAAAACATTGCTAACCGGCTGCAGAATGACGTTGATGACAATCTAAACAGATCCACGGACGCTGCGTCACTATTTCCCAGCATGCACTAAATGACTAAATAAAAGTTTGAAACACCACATGGCTTCTGGCTGGACACATTCTCAAAGTTTTCATTTGAGCGCGAGGGAGCGCCTAAGTAACCGACTTCTTGGTATTTAATTATTTATTCAGATGGAAGATACACAACGGAAGTAACAAGCAGAGTGGCACAGGCCAAAGTAGCATTTCAGAAAATGAAAAACATCTGTGTAACAAAAGTTAATGTAAATATAAGTTAGAGAGAGAGAGAGAGAGTTCAATGCTATATAGAGTAACTTCTGACCTATGGAAGCGCATCATAGACATGAGACAAATAAATGAAAAGACGATTAGATGTCTCAGAGATGGGATTTCCCAGACGAATATTGTTGATTCCGAGGATAACTAAAATAATAACGAGGACATTCTCAAAGAAGCCAACACAAAAAGAGAGCTCCTAAAGCCATCATCAACATCATCATGTACCCTGCCGGTTGGAGTAGGCGATCATGTCCCTCCACAATCTTCTATCTACGGGACACCCCTGGGCAAGGTGGAGCTCCCGTTTAGCCCCCCTATCAGGGTTATGTGATGCCATTGGAGCAGGTGGTGGATGGTGTTGTGGGAGCAGCCGACAAGTAGTGCCGGTTAAGGTCCCCACACCGCGATGGCAGGCAGAGGATCTCATGTATAGAGACAATGGCTGCGATCTCCGACTAGTACAGTCACTGCCAAGAAGGAAAGGAATGGCAAACTACCTTCTTAAATTGCCTGGAATAATCATGACAAATCACAAATCACAACCTAAAAGCCATCAGAAAGAAATAATCTACATTTTTCGGGCACGCCATGAGAAGAGTTGAGTACTTGGTTATAACTGGCAAAATAGAGGGAATAAGAGATCGGGGACGACAAAGAGAGAAGATACTAAATAGCTTGGTGTCATGGCTTTTAAAAAATGTGAACAACATAATTGATACGATGTACTGTGGAAAGAAGATTGTGGAAGGACATGATCGTCTACGCCAACCGATATAGCACATGATGATGAATATTAACTTTATCAGTGAGGCAGGAGATTGCTTGAATGTTTTCCCATCAATTCTGCTTTAAACAAATGTACTTATATCATCCAAAAGTGTGGTTTTCTCACAAATCTCTTCTCTCTATTTATGTACTCTTGGTTCTTCTCCGTCTTCTAAGATCTCCGGATGATTTCTTTATTTTGTGGCCAATACTTATGTATATAGAACCAATTCTGACCTATGGAAGCGAATCGTGGACAGTAGACAAACAAATGAAAAGACGATTAGAGGCCACAGAGATGGGGCTTCTCAGAAGAATGTTGAAAGTTTCCTGGACAGCTAAAAAGACCAATGAAAAAATTCTTAAAGAGGCCAACACAAAAAGGGAACTGCTAAAAAACATCAGAAAGAAACAATCAACATTTTTCGGGCACATTATGAGAAGCGGAAAGTTGGAATACTTGGTGGAAAAATAAAAGGAAAGAGAGATTGCGAACGACAAATAGTGAAAATACTGGATAGCTTAGTGTCATGCAATAGAAAACAGTCAACAACAGAACTGATACGATGCACTGTGGATAGAAAATTGTGGAAGGACATGATCGCCTACGGCAATCGGTATGGCACATGCTGATGATGACATTTATGTAACGATATTTATGCTATTACGTCATCCTGTACAGCTGTAAAGAAGTCACTGTAAAGGCACCCCTTAACCAGTTGTTCTATACATAGAATTGGTATATAATTAGTCAATCAACAACATCCCCTGTCACGTGATAAAGTTCTGACTACGATCTGGTCGACGGGGACAAGATTATGACCTCCTTCGTATGGCGGCGTGACCCACTCTGGGGCTTGCATTATTGATGTCAATAAAAATAATCCAACATCTCAATGTTCTTGTTGGAAGGTAATTTTGAAAAAAAAAAAAAAAGTAAGATAGTCAGGACGCCCTTGTATCAAAGGGAGCCGCGATAGCTCAGTGGTTAGTGAACTGGACTACAAAGGACAAGAGGTAGGGTTCGGTCGGAACCGACGGCTTCCGGTTCACCCAGTCGGTTTTTTTTTTCTGGGAAAGTAAAGCGGCACGGGCGTAATACCGACCACATTACCCAAAAAATCATGTGCCGAAGGTCTGTAAAATTTATGGCCACTAACACTAGATTCCCTATACGCCACTTGGCGTGACGGGGGTACTTTACATTTTACCTTGTATCATCAAACTCATGTCAAACTCTCGGGATGTTGTCGGTCTCTGTAGACTTGACACAAACACTCGTGTCAGCCTGGCTAAGACATTTGTAACAGTTCACGGCAAGACAGGACAGCACTTTAACTGAACGACTCAACACCTGGTGTGCATAAAAATGATGGTTGGCTAGTATCACACCTTAATGAAGCCAGTGATTGTTTATTCCGTTATATGGTAATATATAGCATATACAGGTCAAATACACATTCACCGTTACGATTTATTACGACAAACCACTTTTTTTTCTGTACCGCAGGGAAGTGACCTTTTTTTTATTTCCTTTCTCGAGTATCTAGCTTACCATCACCATGTAGTTATATTTGTGTATATATCCTTATAAATATTTTTGTGTTGTTGTTTGTTGCTCCAGCTGAAGGTATACTTGACAAAAACGTCGTCTTTTGTTTTGTTACACAACTACGTAAAGCTTGTTACCATACCACTTTTTTTTTTTTTAATTGTCATTACAACAAAGCAATTCTTTCCTCCTAAAATTCACACCCTGTTAAAATCGACACTCATTCACCACATTATTATTCTGGCTACTATTACTGTCTCTAATGAAATAGTCCATGACTGAACCACAGCCATCTATAGACTTACTTAGGCCTGCGGACTGAGAGGAAATGTCCTGAAAACCTCAAACTACCAAGACGTTTTCAACTTTACGAGCAATAGCGGTTGTGAGTAGAGTGACGTCAGCAGTCAATCATCATCATCATCACGTACCGGGCCTACTGGCGTAGGTGATCATGTCTCTCCACAACTGTCGATCTCGATAGTTCTTTATCATTTCTGTTGTTGACCTTCTGCCAAGCCGTTCTCTTAAGCTGTCTAGTATTTTCTCTCTTTGCTTCCCTCTATCTCTTCGTCCCTCAATTTTTCCAGTTGTTGCAATATATTCCAGTTGTTCTCTTCTCATTACATGGCCAAAAAATGATGATTGTTTCTTCCTAATATTGGAAATTAGCTCTCTTTTTGCTTTTGCCTCTTTCGAACGTTTTCATTACACTTCTTAGCTGTCCATGGTATTCTCAACATTCTTCTGTAAATCCACATTTCTACAGACTCCAGTGATTTTCTTGTCTGTTGTCCTATTGTCCATGATTCACATCCATATGTTAAGACTGGCACTACATAACATTTAAGAACTCTTTTTCTTGTTTCTATTGTCAAAAATGGATTGCATAGTATCTTCCACATTTTCTGGAAAGCTGCTTTTGCCTCAGCCATTCTGCATCTCACCTCTTTTGTACATCTTCCGTCTGAGGTTAACAAAGTTCCCAAATATTTAAATTCATTTACCTGTTTTAATATTGTTCCACTTGTTTTTATTTTGCACTGAGGTGATGTCTTTTTCTTTGTTGTTACGATTACCTCTATCTTTTTGCTATTAAGGCTGAGTCCTTTATTTTTGCTTTCTTTCACTATAATGTCCAACATTTCTTGTAACTCATTTTCACTCTTAGAGATTAATACTGTATCATTAGCATACCTTAGATTATTTATATTATGACCTCCAATTGTTATTCCAGGCATGCCCCTTATGGATCTTAAAATAATCTCACTATAAATATTAAACAAATCTGATAACAGCACACAACCTTGTCTAACACCCTGTTTTAGTAGTTGAAACATTCCCAATTGATTTACAGTTCTTATGGCCGCTGTTTATTGCCAGTACATGGTCTTTATTATTCTTAGATCTTTGCTGTCTACGTTTATGCTTTCTAAAATTTTGATTATTTCTTGGTGCTTTACTTTGTCAAATGCTTTGGTATAATCTATTAAACATAGGTATAGATCTGTTTTCACCTCTATGGCTCTTTCTACTAAAGATCTTATGATATATATGGCATTGCTCGTCCCTTTATCTCCAACAAAACCACACTGTTCATAGCTAATTTCTGGACTGATTTTCTATATATCTATCTATCTGTCTGTCTGTCTGTCTGTCTGTCTGTCTGTCTGTCTGTCTGTCTGTCTGTCTGTCTGTCTGTCTGTCTGTCTGTCAGTCTGTCTGTCTGTCTGTCTGTCTGTCTGTCTGTCTGTCTGTCTGTCTATCTTTCTTTTTTTCTTTCTTTCGTTCACCTAATGTATTGGCCATATCTGCAATATAGTTTCCTGTATAAATCTTACTGCCTTTTGTGAATTGGCCAATAGCTCTATTCTCTCGCCTCCTGACTCCACGGGGAGGTTGAGGAAGGACATCCAGTGATAGTGGTTGGGCCCTTTCGAGGCCGAGAGCCCGACACTGCACCTGCCTGTGTGTCCATCACAGGGCGAGCGCCATATCGATTTGCAGTTATAGACATACTTTCCATTGGTGTGATTGCGTGACATCCTGATTGTTGTAGTGCGCCTTTTGGCTGGTTGCCTCCGTCTTCAGCACTTAAACTTGCTAGAGCAGACTGTGGTCTTGCTCGGTTGTAGGAATGCCAGGCCAGTCTTGGTTTTCAGTCCCTGGTGACTGTTAAACCCCATCCCCACGAAAAGAAACTGGTCTTGATGTGGTATGTACCCTATGACATCCGGAACTCAACTCTACCAGTTAACAAATCTTGTCACCTCTCCCAGTGACTAATCATCGAATGCCATCTCCGCAACGAAGGTTGGCTACCATGGAGCATCATTCTGTTCTGTTTCTTGCTTTGATGGTGCAGGTTGTCATAGGCTGATTTGTCAATCTTTTGATGTTATTCGTCCATGTTAGTCTTGGTCTACCTCTGAATCTTTTACCTTGTATTTTTCCCTCCAGGATTACTTTTAGTAGGCTGTTGTGTCTTTTAACATGGCCTAAAAATCGCATTTATCTTGTTTGAATTGTGTTTAGTAGTTCCCTTTTCATTTTTAGTTGTTTTAAGACTTCATCGTTTGTTTTCTTTTCCTTCCATCCAATTCTACCTATTCTTCTATATATCCATATTTCAAAGGCTTCAATTCTCTGTTCTGTTTTCTTGTCTAATGTCCATGTTTCTGCAACATATAGGAATGTTGAGAAGACATAACATTTTGCTATTCTTAGTTTTAGCCCTGGTGTTATTTGTTTTGTTGTTAGTATGTTCTTCGTGACATTAAAATTACTTTTGCCATTCCTATTCTTGTGTTTATTTCTGTTGTACATTTTCCATCACTGGTTATAGTATGTCCAAGGTAGTTGTAGTTCTGAACTGTCTCCAGGTCGATTCCTTCAATTTTGATATCCACTTGTGGGTTTTGAGTATTTTCTTTGTTTATGATCATAGTTTTAGTCTTTTTGATATTCATATCAAGTACATATTTTTTGCTTGCCATGTTTATTTCATTAAGTAATTGTTGTAGGTCTTTATGATTTTCTGCTACTAGTACAGTATCATCAGCATATCTTAGGTTATTGATTATCTTTCCATTAATTTGTAGGCCTGGCATCTCTGAGATGTTTTTAAAGATTTGCTCAGTGTATAGATTGAACAAGCTCGGTAATAGGATGCATCCCTGTCTTACTCCTCTTTTTATATCAATGGGTGTAGAGTTCTCTTTCCTGAATCAGATTTTCCAATTTCCCTTCTTGATATTGAGTCCTAACATTCCAAGTACTTATTTTAAGATCTTTCCTCCGACATAAGTTCGAATTCCTCTCCATGGCTTTCTCTGGACTAGTACGTAATGAGGCTCCAATCTCTTTCACGGTGGTCAGCCACATTCGTCTTTCGTGCCCTGAATATGCCTCTTGTGTACCACACACTTTGCTGTTTTCGCTTTCTGGGCCATTGGTCATTGCTGACTCCGCCCAATCCACCGTCACATACTTTGTACAATTCGGAATGGACATTTCCGTCTGCCTGGCGCGACAGTGAAAAACAATGACCTATCACCGATAGGTCTATCTCGAATGAAAAGAAGATAAATACCCACTTAACAACGAGAATTTCCACCATCCACCAGCCTGTCAGAAGTTAAACAACCACAACAGGCATGAGCAGAACATGCGAACCGGCGTATTTCGAAACAACACGCGCTGAAACGGAAAACACTGTCCACATACGGACGCCCAGTGACTACCCAACAAGAAAAACCTAATTCTTGCTTCCTTAAGTTCCCCGTGTTAACTTTGACCTTCAGTCTAGTCTGTTTAGGGAACAGGCAAATAATTACAGTGCTGCGGTAAAGCTGGTAGGAAGGATCAAGTTGCGGGGTGTAACGTACACACCTACAAGGTATGGTGACAGCTTTACAAAAAAAAAAGAACACAACAAAAAACTTGACGTTTCGACCTACATGCGGCATTTCTCAGAAAATGAGAACAACACAAACGAGAACAACACAAACGAAAACAACACAAACGAGAACAACACAAACGGACAACCAAATAAAGATAAACTCTGCTACATTTAGGATGAGCTTTCCGAAGAAGGCCGCATTTAGATCGAAACGTCAGTATTTTTTTGCGTTCCTTTTTTGCAAACTTGTCACCCTACCTTTGCGGGTGTACGTTATACTCCACTACTTGCTCCCAGGCTGTTTAAAATAATCAGTTTTATTCAGGCGAGCTCACCCTTCATAATTTAGATACATTATCTACTTTCCTGGATTATGTCCCCTAGATCAATATTTAATATAATTCCACTACACTTGTGCATCTAGAAGCATGTGTCGCCGAATCATCTTCAACGGAAGATGTGTTTTCAACACTCGGAAAAAAATCCAGAAATAATCAACAACATTAAAAAAAACAAAGAACAATAGATGGTCCGAAGCAGGATTGAACCCGTACTCCTCGGCACTGCGACTTGTCACGAGAACCTAACACTAGAGCACACGACCAGCGCAGATAAAAAAGACAGCTATAATTGACGATGTATTTCACGTATGTGTTCTCATTAATAATAGGTAACTCTTTATACAGAGCTTGACAGCAGGAGGCAATCTGATCATCAGAAGTAGGCCCCGTCGAACAAGTGTTTCGGCCATATATCTTCTTTATACTCTGAGGGATGTGGATCCCCTGTGTTGTCGTCCTATGGTTCATTACGCTTAAAATGGCGTTAAATAGGTACAGCGTTGTTTCGTGCCTGCCGAGACCCTGAACACGGTCAGGGGAGAAAAGAATAGAGCCACTGTTACCCACCTGTAACGCGTGTAACATAAGAGGTGACTAAGGAGGTTAGGGTCAAAGTCTTCGCTGGTGCTAAAGAGTTCTGACATCTAATCTGAACCTATTTCCGGTGCTTTCGCTAGCATAAACGTAAAGGTAAAGGTACGAGACTTGAATCGGTGTCTTTGCACGCGGGTTTTCAACCATATGTGCTCGATCGCCGATCCAGAAGTGTTCGAAGACTCCTGTCTAATATCGCATCAAGCATCGAAACTCACGAGCGTGGCGCCATTCCTCATCTTCACAGAGTGCTACCCTGGTACCCGTTTCTACCAGCGGCTGGATCGACCGCGGGGATATATTTCTATAACCACGAGTACAATTCACAAACTGCTTCCCGCGGGAATCGAACACAAGTTGTCCGAACTTAGTATATAGCGGGCGTGCTTCATGTTGGGGAACATGTCAGGGGCGGATTTGAGCACTATGGAGTTGTGCGTTGTGCGTTGAAGATGATCTGTCGATAAACTAATCTTTAAAAAATTATACTAAACCATGATGTTTGGGAGAGCGAGTAATCGGTGACTTGTCTCCAAACCAATAGAACAGTTGACAAGTAGGGTCACAAGTTTTATACTATTAGTGGTGAATAAATCTCAGACCCAAACACCTTGCGGCCACTGCACTAAACAATCGGCCTTTATTCTCCAATTATATAGGTTCCCCTCCCCGACCCCTGGCAGACTTCAGTAGTGGTAAAATGCCGTAAAGATTATATATATAAAATGTATGGTTGCTAACACCATATTCCCTTTACAACACTTGGCGTGACGGGGGCTCTTTACTTTTTACTTATATATATATATATATATATATATATATATATATATATATGCAATCCATTTTTGACAATAGAAACAAGAAAAATAGTTCTTAAATGTTACGTAGAGCCAGTCTTAACAAATGGATGCGAATCATGGACAATAGGACAACAGACAAGAAAATCACTGGAGTCTGTAGAAATGTGGTTTTACAGAAGAATGTTGAAAGTACCATGGACATCTAAGAAGAGTAATGAAGATGCTCTGAGATAGCCCAAAGCAAAAAGAGAGCTAATTTCCAATATTAGGAAGAAACAATTATCATTTTTTGGCCATGTAATGAGAAGAGAACAACTGGAATATATTGTAACAACTGGAAAAATTGAGGGACGAAGAGATAGAGGGAAGCAAAGAGAAAAAATAACAGACAGCTTAAGAGAATGGTTTGGCAGAAGATCAACAACAGAGGTGATAAATAGCTGCCGAGATCGAAAGTTGTGGAGAGACATGATCACCTACGCCAGCAGGCCCGATACTTGATGATTATGATATATATATATATATATATATATATATATATATATATATATATATATATATATATATATATCATCATCTATATATATTAGAACCCGTACTCCTTGGCAAAAAATTAGCCGTCATAAGGGTTCGATCCTGCTTCAGACCATATATTGTTTTTTTTTTTTTTTTTTTGTGTTTTGTGTGTTGATTATTTGTCATTTTTTTCCGAGTACTGTAAGCATACCTCTGATTATCGCCTCGGAAGTTTCCCTCTAATAATATTCATTTATTTTTATTTGTACCAAGCCTAGACATAGCGAACGAGCGGGAGATAGTTGTAGCATCCCATGTGGAAGAAGGAGGTACCCAGAGTGCATCAAGCGATCTAAGAAGCACCCAAATATAGAACTACAATTCAACTAGCAATGGCACATGTCATCCAAGAGTGATCGCTGTGTCATTCGAACCCATGATAGAGGAACAGCATGTATTTAAACTGGTCAAATATGATTTGGACACCGAACTGAGACAGTAGGGATCACAGCAAGATAATTGTAGTGGAGGTCGGTGCGATAAGGCCTGCTACCACTGCACTGTACGAACTACGAACCATTCAATCAGCTAGAACTAAATAGAGGCACTTGAACAAGAAGAATTCAATCTATTGCAGCTATAGCAAGCAAGAACAATATTGCTAATTATGGAGAACTCGCGATGATCCAGACCAGGGGTTGTCATATATTGTACTGTACTCTACTGTGCCATAACGGAAAGCAACCAGACTAACTCCTGGATAATCGACAGAGGAATAAACTTAACACGGTACTCAATGCAGTATCTCCGGAGAAAATGCCTAAGCACAGATAAAACTTCCATGGGTGCAACGAGATAGCTTGGACAATTGAATGAACTAAATATATATGCAAATTAGCCAACCGATCAGAGACAGAGGAGATCAACGAGCTTTTACTTGCAGACGATCAAGCACTAATACATGAAACAATAACAGACCTACAAGAACACTTAAACAAACTCACCAGCTCAGGCATAAAATACAACATGAAAATCAACATCAACAAAACAGAAGTCATGAACGTCGCCAAAAATAAACAGAACATCAACATAACTATAGAAGGCAGGCAACTAAAGCAAGTAGAGGAATTCAAATACCTAGGAAGTTTAATGACAAACGATAATTCTCAAACAGCAGAGATAGAATCAAGATGCAATAAAGCTTGTCAAATCATTGGACAGTTATCACAACTATTGTCCAACAAGGAAATAACTCTGGAGACAAAACGAGCACTATACAATACAATCTTCATCCCAACGTTGTGCTACCAATGCCAGACCTGGACCCTAGATGCAAGAACAATAAGAAAAATAACTTCTACAGAGATGAAATATGTTAGACGAATGACAGGAAACAGTCTGAGAGATAAGATCAGAAATGAAGAACTGAGAAAAAAGCTAGGAATAGCCCCCGTCATAGAATATATAAAGAAACAACAGATACAATGGTTTGGCCACGTGACAAGCAGAAAAATCACAACACAACGAGCCTTCAACAAACGTTGTGAGAACACAAGACCAAATTGTTGACCACGAAAAAGATGGATGGATGGAATATTAGAAACACTAGGAAACATAACAGCAGCAGAGGCGAACAGAAGAGCAAAAGACCGCAAGTTATATTTCCCCTTGATGCTGAAAGTTAGGAAGTAAGTTTTTCATTTCGTAATTCACTAACATTTCACGTGTGGTTTTGCCGGTACCACCGGAAGATAGATAGAACATAATAAACGATGTTTACCGAGTAAGCAAGGTTTCTTGGAAGTTCTATTCTCTCTGCGATTTCTTGTCTAGAAATAACTGCTACAAGTTTGAGGAAAATGGGCGCGAAGTGGAAAAGGTACTTTCCGATAAATTATGCTTATTCTGGCAGTTTATTTATTCGTAGAAAAAGGGCGACTGCAATACAGAACTGCAGATGAGATCGCACAACTCAACTTATAATTTACTGTTTTAAGTTTTAGTCGGTGTGTACCTCTAGACTCTAGTGTTACGTGTAGACGAGACGTAGAACACTGAACAGTCTAACTTCTTAGAATGCAGCAGTAGTTGAGTAGTGTGTAGACTCAGACTGACTAGATAACTCAACTGTTTTATTAAATATCATCATCATCATCATCGTGTGCCTTCTCCGCAACGAAGGTTGGCTACCATGGATCATTTTGGATCGCCATCATCTACTCTGTTTCTTGTTTTGATGGTGCAGGCTGTCATAGATTGATTGACTTGTCACTTGTCCATCTTTTGATGTTATTGTTACTAGTCCATGTTAGTCTTGGTCTGCCTCTGCCTCTTTTACCTTGTATTTTCCCTTCCAATATTACTTTTAGTAGGCTGTGCCGCTGTTGTGTCTTTTAACATGCCTCAAAAATTTCATTTGTCTTGTCTTAATTGTATTTAGTAGTTCTCTTTTTATTTTCAGTTGTTTTAAGACTTCATCGTTTGTTATCTTTTCTTTCCATCCAATTCTACCTATTCTTCTATAAATCCACATTTCAAAGGCTTCAATTTTCCGTTCTGTTTTCTTGTCTAATGCCAATGTTTCTGCACCATACAGGAATATTGAGAAGATGTAACATTTTGCCATTCTTAGTTTCAGTCCTGCTTGTATTTGTTTTGTTGTTAGTATATTTTTCATGGCATTAAATTACTTGTTGCCATACCTATTCTTTTGTTTATTTCAATTTTGCATTTTCCATCATTGGTTATAGTGTGTCCCAGGTAGTTGTAGCTCTGAACTGTCTCCAGATGTATTCCCTAAACTGTGATATTTAATTGTAGGTTTTGAAAATTTTCTTTGTTTATGATCATAGTTTTAGTCTTTTTGATATTCAT
Organism: Megaustenia siamemsis; assembly: GCA_032433765.1. Taxonomy (NCBI): domain Eukaryota; kingdom Metazoa; phylum Mollusca; class Gastropoda; order Stylommatophora; family Ariophantidae; genus Megaustenia; species Megaustenia siamemsis. The sequence goes on along the minus strand of JAVIAB010000024.1, from coordinate 70,560,924 downwards.
TTCTAGTCCATATCTTTTGCTTGTTATGTTTATCACATTAAGCAATTGTTGTAGGAGATTTTAAATATATAATATAATTAATAACTATATTAAAGCTTTACATAATTTATGACGCTAAACTAAGACTTTACCGATTCATTTAAGGACTCCAAACTATAACATTACTGCTTTAAGATAACTAGTTAGTTAGTTTGTCACCCAGTACCCAGTTTGTGGTCTGCAGCAGAAATTCATCTGATTCAGTCATCATTATATTATTCATTATCTATAAATCATCTATGATCAGGAACACTCACAGTGGCAGTAGAGACTTGAAACAGTAATACACTCTCAAGTAGTGTAAGTTGTAAGTCAAGTGCTGTGTACTCACTCATAACTCACCACACAGCAATGATCGCAATCACTAACTTTTATTACTAAAAAAACTTAACAAGCACTGACTACTCTGAGTGACTTGAGTTCTGAGCGAACAACAATCAGGTTCAGTCAGAAGTCAGTCACTGAGTGTTTGCTTTCAGATCAGAGTTTCTGTTGAATGAGTAATCTCCCCAGATTGACCGCACATAGTTGAATGTATCAACTACTTCTAGTTTTTGTGCATTTAATTGGATTTTTTGCACCAAGGTTTAGTGCTAGGTTTATGGTATTTCTAATCCAGGAGTCTTCTGACAGATTAGAGAACTACTGAATAAAATGCAAGGGGATGTTACGCAAAACATAAATAATTTACAATGTTAAACTAGGACTTACCAATTAGTGATCTTTCCTGATTGGCCGCACATATTTAAATATATCAACTACTTCTAGTTTTTGTGCATTTAACTTTTTTTGTCAAGGTTCATGATATTCCTAAACCTGGGGGTCTTCTAATGACAGATTAGAGAACTACTGAATAAAGTGCAAGGGGACATTACTTCAAGCAGAAAGATGATAAACTAGGACATGACCAAAGTAATCATGAATTGTAATGTGTAATTCATATTGATTGTGACTTTTCCTGGAAAAAGATACTGAGAATCTGACACTGTCTCAGTAAGTGGGTAGTGTTGAGTATAGTACTGTAACTGTTTATCAAGTTAAAAGCAGCTTTCCAAAAAGTGAGGAAGATACTATGCAATCCAGTTTTGACAATAGAAACAAGAAAAAGAGTTCTTAAATGCTACATAGAGCCAGTCTTAACATATGGATGTGAATCATGGACAATAGGACAACAGACAAGAAAATCACTGGAGTCTGTAGAAATGTGGTTTTACAGAAGAATGTTGAAAGTACCATGGACAGCTAAGAAGAGTAATGAAGATGTTCTGAGAGAGGTCAAAGCAGAAAGAGAGCTAATTTCCAATATTAGGAAGAAACAATCATCATTTTTTGGCCATGTAATGAGAAGAAAAGTTGTGGAAATCAAAACTCATCAGCACAAACACAAAACTTAGGCTATTCAAATCAAATGTACTATCAACCCTTACGTATGCATGTGAAAGCTGGAAAACAACAAGAGATATAGAAACAAAGTTGAACGCATTCGAAAATAAATGTCTAAGGAAAATACTTGGTATAGCGTGGAACGAATTCAAAACAAACGAGGAAATTAGAGAAATCGCCAATCAACCACTAATATCTTCAGTAATAAAGAAAAGACGATGGTCCTATGTTGGACATGTGATGAGAAGAGATAATAACCGAATAGCAAAGCAAGCCCTCATATGGGAAACAACAGATAAGAGAAAAAGAGGAAGACCCAGGGAGACACTGAGAAGAACATTGATGAGAGAGGCAAGAGCAGCAGGAATCGGCTCCCTCAATGAGATAGAACTGCTTGCACAGAACAGAGACAGATGACGAGATTTTATAAAATATCTTTAAAAGAAAACTGCTAGAACAAAAAATTCAGATAGGAGAAGGTGTATCTTGGTTTACGCCATATGGGCCGGTTACGGCTCGAAAAGTCAATAGATAGATAGATAGAATGAGAAGAGAACAACTGGAATATATTGCAACAACTGGAAAAATTGAGGGACAAAGAGATAGAGGAAAGCAAAGAGAAAAAATAACAGACAGCTTAAGAGAATGGCTTGGCAGAAGGTCAACAACAGAAATGATAAATAGCTGCCGAGATCGAAAGTTGTGGAGAGACATGATCACCTACGCCAGCAGGCCCGATACTTTATGATAATGTGAAGTAAACAGTGGAGTACGAATGAAAATATTAGAACAGCTGAAGCACAACTAAATAAAGACCTGAGACACCTAGAAGAATACTGTAATACCTGGAAAATGAAAATAAATATACAGAAAACAGTATATACAGTATTTACTAGAAGTAACAAAATAGCTAATGCAAACATCAAACTCAATCTCCAACACAATAGTTTACAAAAAGAGGAACACCCTACATATTTAGGAATACAACTAGACCGACAATTGAACCTGAAGAAATACGTCGAGAATCTCACTAAGAAGGCAACACAAAGACTCCATATAATAAAAAAGCTTTCCAGTACCTCATGGGGAGCAGACAAAGAAACACTTAGAAATCTCTATCTGGGATATGTTCGCTCTGTTTTGAATCATGGTAGCTCGCTCCTAGTGACATGCAGCAAAACAACTAACATGTCACTGGACAAGAAACAAAATAATGCATTACGACTCATCAGTGGTGCAATGAGGTCCACTCCAGTTGCAGCCGGCGAAATTCACTGCAATGTGGAACCTTTAGAGTTGAGGAGAAATAAGGCCGCTATGGTTCTCCATGAAAGACAAAAAAGAATGGAGAAGGACCACCCTAACAGAAAATTAGTAGATACATGGACTCCAAAACAAAGAATTAAGCAGATGTCAGTATTACAACATGTTAGAAGTATACAAGAGAAATTCCATCTACCTGAAAAATGACTACAAACATCAAGAGTCATCAAAGAAATGCCACCAAGTACAAATTTTAAAAATCCTGAAATAAATGTAGAGATATGTGACAGAACAGATAAAAGGACAAACCCAGTATCAGTAACACTAGCAGCAAGGAAAACAATAGATACTTATCCAGAGGATTGGATACATATATACACAGATGGTGCAGCCACTAACGCTACTTCAAAAGCTGGATATGGAATATTAATACATTATCCAGATGGGACAGCAGAAGAAATATGTGGCCCTTGTGGTGAAGTCTGTAACAATTATAAAGCAGAAATAACAGCCATAGAAACAGCAATTTATCATTTAAATACTATTTTCTATACCACACCATCACAGAAAACAAACACAGACATATTTACGGATTCCAAATCGGCTCTGCAAGCACTGGGAAACAACACGAACAAACCAGAACTCACACAGCTTATCATAGACACAGACAAACTCATTGAAACACATAACATAAGATTGGTAATGGAATGGATCCCGGGACACTCAAACATACCAGGAAATGATAAGGCAGATACATTAGCTAAGCCAAACAGACACAGATACATACATCCATCACACTAGACACAGCCAAACAAGTCATAAACTCCAACAGTAGAGAGGAGTGGTTGAATAGATGGGCCTTAGGGAAAACAGGGAGAGAGCTTTTTAAATATATGGCATGACCAAATCCACAAGACAACATCAACAACCTAACAAGAAGAGACCAAACCAACATCTTCAGACTGAGAACAGTACATGTTATGCTAAATAGCCACATTAATAGAATACAACAAAACCATACCCCAGTATGTCCACTCTCTAATCACCCACAAGAAGCTGTAGAACACCACCTGTTTCAATGTCCAAAGCTCACTGACATCAGAACAACACTACTTCCTCAAAGACCCTCCAAACGGAACACTCTGTACGGAACCACAGCAGAACTTAAAAATACTTGTAGATACTACTACATGGCATTGGGCCGAAGGGCATCAGCTCAAAGGTCGCTGCATCCATAACAACAATTAAGCTTGGTTGCTAAGGACCCACTAAGGGGAGTTTTGGTTTGTTGTACTTGTAACATTAACGACGACTTTATTTGGCTTTGGTTTATCCAATAACAATAAATTATAATATTAAATGCAATAGCAGATATTGATAGCTTAATTCAGTGAAGAGCAGTGACATTTTTATAATTTTACAGAGTGCTTGTTCTGTCAGATAAATTTAAACATAAATCATAGTTTATATATGAAAAAGTAAAAAGTATAATTATTGATTTATTACAATTTTATATTTTATTTAATAAAAAAAATTATTAAATTGTCTTCAATTGGACACATTCTCCAATCCTTGGAGCTGAAAGAAATGTGTACCTGACCTTTTGTCTGGGAAGAGAAGGCATTAGGGGAGAGAGTACTGAACTACATTACTCCAAAAAAATGTGATCAAGAGAAGTGAGCTTCCTGCTTCCCACTCCCTGAAGACGATATGCTGTGGAGTACTTTGATCTCTTGCTTATTTCAGTTATTTGTTTGGAAGATGTGATTGATATTTTGTGGTGTGTAATTTCATGTTTTTTAAAATTATTTTTCAGATTTGAAAGGGCATACATGTCCATCATGATTGCTTTTGCCTGCAATCTTACATACCTCATCCTTCTTGCTGCAGTTGGATCACCAGTACCAAATAATCAGCACACAATTCTAATTATAGCAGGAGGGACAGGAGATTTGGCAACTAAATATCTCTGGCAAAGTGTATTTGATGTTTACGTTTCTAACATTGATGGTGGCCATGATGAAGAGTCCAGTTGGAGGCAAATTCCTCTTATGAATCATACATTTGATTTCTATGCAGCTGGTAGATCTCATCAAGATAAAGGAAATGTAATTTTAAATAAAATCCTGGCCTCAGTGATTAAATGTGATGAGAATGAGAGAGACGGTGAGATAACCACTGCTCGTTCATGTCAGCAAAGATTAACAGAATTTATTGACAAAGTGGTTTATGTAACTCTACAAAATGATGAAGATTTTATGGTAATTTGTTCAGAGTTGACTCATAAGTTTTCTAGTTTTCCTTTGTCTACAACAAAAGAGCTTGTCTTGTTTATGGCAATTCCACCAAGTTCTTATGAGACATTTTTGCACAGATTCAACAAATATTGCACCACCTTACGTAGTCGTAATATCAGTATCAAGCTTGCGCTAGAAAAGCCTTTTGGATTAAACTTGGCTGGTGCTGAAGTGATGTCCAAGAAAGTACTCTCATACTTTGAAGAGGAGGAGATTTATAGAGTGGATCACTACCTGGGAAAACCAGCTGTGAAAGCAATTCTTCCATTCAGGTTGGTATCTGTAGAGGAGATCACTACCTGGTGAAACAGTTATGAAAGCAATTCTTCCATTCAAGTTAATATATGTAGAGATCACTTACTGGGGAAACCTGTTGTGAAAGCAATTCTTCCATTCAGGTTGATATCTGTAGAGGAGATCACTACCTGGGGAAACAGTTATAAAAGCAGTTCTACCATTTATGTTGACTGAGTTGTTTTCTTTTGAGGGGTGGTTCTTCTTCTTTCCTTCCTCATTTGTCTTTCAGCATCAACGGATGATATCATTTGCAATCTTTTCTTCTTTTGTTAGTTTCTCCGGCTGTTATGTATCAGAGTGTTTTTAATATTCTGTCAATCCATCTTATTCATGGTCAACCCTTAGGGCTCGTGTTCTTGCAACATGTGTTGAAGGCTTATGTTTTGTTTTGATCTTTCTGTCTTACCACATGGCCAGACCAATTTGTCTATTGCTTCTTTTTGTTTTCAATGGTGCAAATTACTCCTAGCTTTCAGTTATTCTTTTCTGGTCTTATCTTTCAGGCCTGTTATATATCTAACACATTTCATCTTGGTGGCTGTTATTTTCTTACTGTTCTTGAGTCTATAGTCAAGGACTGGCTATGGTAGGACAATGTTGGGATGAAGATTGTTATTGTTATTGAGTCATTAACGGGTCATCATCTTTGCACACCGAACACATCCATAGATGCTCAGATCCCCTCCTCAGCAAGTCTCAAAGTGTCCAGCGACTGACGACTCCAGTTCTATGTTGGTTGATTAGTCTTCTTAATGCCCACTAAATTTCTCATTTCTGGCTGTGCCCATCTTAACTCCCATTTCTTTCATCCGAAGGAGTGACATGGACTCATGGTTGTCGAAGTCCTGTGTCCTTCCCACTTCCCAGAGGGCATTGATGATGTCTGCCCAATCCATTGGTTGACCGTCCTCAACAATAGCGCAGCTAGTAGCCAACCTGTCCACCCCTTCATTTCCCCGTACACCCGCATGTCCTGGGACATAGACAAAGGTGACATAAAGGTATTATTGACCCCTGCAATGACTCTACCCATTGCATACATATACATCCCAACTCCACTTTTCAATATACAGGTGTGGGTGTAGTCTTGTGACTCTAAGCAGATGAATACCTTGGTCACTGCCATCACCTCCATCATCATGCTACTTGTGGTCATAACGTATGCACCATTGTCTTCCTTGACTATTCTGCCTGCCGAGCGTGCTGTAAATGCCCATGCACTTCTTTGGTGTCGTCTTACAGATCCGTCTGTATAGATGACTGCATCCTTCTCATCGGTATTATCCCAGATGAGACCGTTGACCTCAGCATTAACCACGAATGAGTTCTGTTCCCTACATTTCCTGTTGAGTGTGACAATATACGAGAATGTCCCCTTGAATGACGTTGGCACTGGTATCCACTCCTCACCAGCATTGATATTGGTAAGCCCACAGACCTGTTTGATGACATCTTCTGCTTGGCCCACCCATGATTTGCCTCTTTTTAGCCTGACACCTTTCCCTGTGTTGAGCTCATGATGCAATGGATGCTCTTTATCTGCATTTATCTTCAGGTATGCTCATGCCCTCCAGATCTTGATCCTGTCATCCATGGTTGGAAAGTCGAGAAGATACCTCATTACTACACAGGGAGTATCCCTCGTACACCCCAAGATAACGCGTATGGCTTCATTCTGTATTTTCTCCAGCTTGTCAATTTGCGTCTTACTGACTGTAAAAACTGCCAGGGCATACTCGATTGGTGCGAGGACTAGTCCCTGGAACAGAAGAGTAAGTAGCCTCTGCTCGATGTTGGCAGCTGCCATGACCTTCAAGGCAGCTAATCCTTTGTGGGATTTTGTTATCACATGGTCGACGTGGTCCCGAAAATGCAGGCTGCAATAAAACTTAACTCCGAGGTACGTCATCACCTTGTCCCTGGTCACCTCATCAGCTCCCATTCGTACTACCGGTGTGGTCGTATTAACGTTATGATTGTTAAGAGAGAACCATGCAACTGATGCTTTATTAGGATTAACCAATGCACCTGATACTCCACACCATGAAGAGATGCGATCGAGTTCGTCTTTCATTGTGGAGGCGATTTCACTTCTGTCTCTTCTCTGTCGATATACCAGAATATCATCAGCAAAAGTCATATAGTTCTTCCCCTTCCATCCAACTGTTGTTCCGTGATCGCTATTGTGTACATGTTAAATAGAAGTGGCGACAATGGTGAGCCTTGTGGCAGCCCTAGAAAAATGGATATGGGCTCAGATGACCAACTTCCACATTTGAGTATCACCTTTCTTTGAAACAGTGCTGCAGCGGGGTTGAAGATTGTGTTGTAGAGTACCTGTTTTGCCTCTAGAGTTATTTCCCTGTTGGACAATAGTGGTGAGAACTCCAATGATTTGACATTCTTTGTTGCATCTTGAGTCTATTTCTGCTGTTTGTGAACTGTCATTTGTCACCAAACTTCCTAGGTATTTAAATTCCTCCACTTGTTTTAGTTGTCTACCATCTATAGTTATGTTGATGTTCAGTTTCTCTTTTGTGATGTTCATGACTTATGTTTTGTTGATGTTGATTTTCATGTTGTATTTAGTGCCTGTGCTGTTGAATCTATTTAAGTGTTTTTGTAGGTCTTCTATTTTTCTATGTATTAATGCCTGATCGTATGCAAATAGAAACTAGTTGATCTATTCTGTCTCCGATGGGTTGGCTAATTTACATATGTAGGTCATGTAGGTAATAAACAAGAGGGGATATAGATGCACCCCAGTCTTACTCCTGTTCTAATTTTGAAGCGATCAGAGTAGCCCTCTGCTGTTCTTCTGACTGCGCAGCTGCTGTTGATGTTGAAACTTTTACATGGGCTGGTTAGACATTGGCTTCTGAATCCATAACAACAACAGATGTTGGCTTACTCCATATGTTGTTAATATCTCCCATAGTTATTCTCTTTTTACTTAGTTGATTGCTTTTTCATGGTCCTTGAAAGCTACATACAGATTTTGTTTGTGTTCTCTTGTCTTTTCTGCTAGCTGTTTAAGGTGAATAGTGCATCAGTATGGAATGGTTGTCAGCTCTCTCTCTTTCTGCGATCAGGACTCAATCAGAGTGGGATTCCAGACTCTCGCATGAAGTCAGCTGTCAGGTTAAGTGTGTTGATCGCCCCCACAGGCAGAACATCACAATTAGAGTCTGTCAGATCCACTCTGATTGAACACCCATTAAAACGTTGCACTGTGTTCTGCGCCAGTGGCCCAGTGCATCCGATTTCAGCCAGCATTTTATTCAGGTTTGCATTCCTTAGCCTTTGATTGTCCCCAATCTTCCTGCAAGGCAGCAGATGATTTTTTCTGTAGGGGGATTCTGCCCTTAGATGGTCGGCCCTCCCAGGTTTACGAGCACCATCTGCTTGTCAGCTGAAAATAAAAGTAAAGTAAATTTTCTGGTGAAATATTTTTGGTTTGTAGGAGGATGTTCATCGGCATTGTATGAAAAACAAGATCTGGTCAGGAAACTCAAAATGTTAACGTAATTTCCAGATACGTGGTTTGTATGGACAAATCAGCCTATGACAACCTGCACCATCAAAGCAAGAGACAGAGCAGAATGGCGCTCCATGGTAGCTAACCTTCGTTGCGGAGATGGCACTCGGTGATGATGTTTAATTTCCAGAACACTTGTTTGCATTTAAAAGTAGAATTGTTCTCATTATCGGGAACTATGTTTTTCTTACTTATAAGAGTACAGTTAATGTAATGTAATTAGCCCATAATACACCCCAACTTGAAGTCCTCAAACACAAGTTTATTTTTCTTTTACTTCAAAGATTTTTTGTGTGAAAGAAGATTCTTTTTATAGAATTAATATTATTAAAAGGAATAGAGGCCCTACACTGCACTCTCTAGAGGAAGTAATGGGTTACCTTTACATTTGATATGGTTTTAAACCTGATATTGAAGTGAGCTTATCTGTGAGTTAAAGCATGTACTTAACCTTAGATTACATCACCATATTTAAAGTTGCCATGGGCAAACATCATCCCTTCCCTATATTCCTAATTGTCACAAACGATGCCCCCTGAGTGTTTGATTATTTTTTTAATGTTGGATTTTTAAAAATTAATCACGTAGTAAAAATTATTATGGTATTGTAAAGACGCACATTTTTTATATCAAATTCAGCCAGTTTTTTAAGAAATTCGTTATTTTTCCTTTTTTTTTCTCATAACGTGGGAAATCTCCTTGGTCAATGGCATGACATCAACAAAACCTTTTTAACATGGGAGAATCAGCGAACAACACCAAGAGAGTGCCAAACATATGTGTTGATCTGACACTGTAAAGCTGGAAATGATTCCCAGGTCTCATCTTGGGTAAACACATTGCTGTGTAGCAAAAGTTCAAAAAAAATTTAATTTTCTAAAATCAAAATATTACATTTAAGTGGTGGTAAATGTTACATTTAAATGGTAGTAAATATTACATTTAAGTGGTAGTAATTTTTTTTACCACGATATCGTAAACAAGCCTTAATAGCAAAAAGACAGAGGTAATGGTAACAACAAAGAAAAAGACATCACCTCAGTGCAAAATAAAGACAAGTGGAACAATATTAAAACAGGTAAATGAATTTAAATATTTAGGAACTTTGTTAACCTCAGACGGAAGATGTACAAAAGAGGTGAGATGCAGAATGGCTCAGGCAAAAGCAGCTTTCCAAAAAATGAGGATGATACTATGCAATCCATTCTTGACAATAGAAACAAGAAAAACCGTTCTTAATTGTTATGTAGAGCCACTCTTAACATATGGATGCAAATCATGAACAATAGGACAACAGACAAGAAAATCACTGGAGTCTGTAGAAATGTGGTTTTACAGAAGAATGTTGAGAGTACCATGGACATCTAAGAAGAGTAATGAAGATGTTATGAGAGAGGTCAAAGCAAAAAGAGAGCTAATTTCCAATATTAGGAAGAAACAATCATCATTTTTTGGCCATGTAATGAGAAGGATAGAGGGAAGCAAAGAGAAAAAATAACAGACAGCTTAAGAGAATGGCTTGGCAGAAGGTCAACATCAGAAATGATAAATAGCTGCCAAGATCGAAAGTTGTGGAGAGACATGATCACCTATGCCAGCAGGCCCGGTACTTGATGATGATGATGATCGTAAACAAGTGAGTCACAGATTGATATTGTAATTAAGAGTTAATATGACAGATGATATTCATAGAATATCCTGATAACATCAAGTTCTCTATCAATATTCCAACAGGGGAATATTGTACAAACTTTGCCTCTAAACTAAAGCCATCATTACAGTGGCAGAAGAACTATCAAACTTCAACTTTGAACAACACAGAGCTGAGTTTTTCACAAATGCAAAATCTGCACTTGAAACACTTGAGCATGAAGAACAACCAGAATTGAGAGAAATACTGTAGAGAGTATGTAGCCAAAGAAATGTATTACAGTGGATCCTGTCCCTTTATGGTGTCATCATCCTCAAGTACTGGGCCTGTTGGCGTAGGTGATCATGTCTCTCCACAATTTTCGATCTCGACAGTTATTTATCATTTCTGTTGTTGACCTTCTGCCAAGCCATTCTCTTAAGCTGTTTGGTATTTTTTCTCTTTGCTTTCCTCTATCTCTTCGTCCCTCAATTTTCACAGTTGTTACAAAATATTCCAGTTGTTCTTTTCTCATTACATGGCCAAAAAATGATGATTGTTTCTCCCTAATATTGGAAATTAGCTCTCTTTTTGCTTTGGCCTCTTTCAGAATGTTTTCATTTCTCTTCTTAGCTGTCCATGGTATTCTCAACATTATTCTGTAAAACCACATTTCTACAGCCTCCAATGACTTTCTTGTTTGTTGTCCTATTGCCCATAATTCACATCCATATTGAGTTATTTGCGGGTCATCATCACTGCACTCCGAACATGTCCATAGGTGCTCAGATCCCCTCCCCAGCAATTCCTGCAGTGACTGACGACTCCAGTTCTATGTTGGTTGATAAGTCTTCTTACATGGCCACTAAGTTTCTCATTTCTGGTTGTGCCCATCCATATGTTAAGACTGACTCTATATAACATTTAAGAACTCTTTTTCTTGTTTCGATTGTCAAAAATGGATTGCTTATAGTGCATTAGGAAATGAAAAAGATGAATCCTGGCCAAGGATGGTGGCACTATGGATGGTGTTCATTGCAGGATCTGTTAAAGACAGTGAAACTCATCTAAAAGACAACTTTTCTTATATAGACCTTAGGGATTGAAAGAAGATTATGACAGATGTTGAAGAGAGCTAAGTCGTGAGTTAAAGTGAATTTGTATTTATTTGATATTTCAGATAATTTAAAATTCATAAGACAAAATCAATCCCAAAACTGTGAGAACAAGTTGCACTTTAATACATTTTGACTAAAATAAATAAATAAATGTTATAACAGAATTTGTTGTAACAAGAAAAGGCTTGAATTAAGGCATTGATGAATGTTTCTCATGGATAATCTTTCAGACACCTCAACCCTGATATAGAGAAGGTTCTAAACACTGACTTTGTAGAAAGAGTGGAGATATTTCTCAAAGAGACTGTGGATGTTGAAGGTAAGTGGTAAACTTTTTTCTCATGTACAATTTGAAGATGTTAGAATGTGTAGAAAGCCTGTGAACAAATTTGTGATAATAATCATATCAATAAAATATGCATTTGAAATATCCTTAGGGGCTGTCTTATAAAATTCTATCTATTGTCCTTTCGAGCCGAAGACGGCACAAAGGGCAGAACCACAATCTCAAAAATAGAAACCTTGCATGCCAAAATGGCACATATTGCAGAGATCACTGCTTCTAAAATCTATGGCTCTGTTTCCATAACAATGCTTTTTACAATGACAGCTTGTCAAGCCATCGATCAACCTCCTTAGTCGCCTCATATGACATGCCTGGAAGGTCACAGTGTCACTATTCTTTACATCCCACATAATGGGGCCCCGGTAACACACGGGCTCTTATAAAATTACTTGATGAGTTTTTGAGGCTTTGTAAGATACCTGCAATTTTTATGTTTCAGCATGTGTTTTGTTGTCTCATTTACTTACCATCATCTTGATTAGCTCTCTGGATGGCAGACAACTAGAACAAGTGGAGGGATTTAAATATCTGGGAAGTCTAGTGACAAATGACAAAGATCAAAACAGTACCATTTGATGAGAAGAGACAACAAGAGAATCTCAAAGCAACCCCTCAAATGGAAACCAGAGCGTTAAAGAAAAATAGATGGACCTTGAGAAACACTAAAAGAACACTGAGGATAGAGGCAATAACAGCAAGCTTCAGCTCCTATAGTGAAATTGAACAACCGCCCTGAACGGAGATGCGTGACGAGATACAATGTGGGGCCTGTGCAAGGTCTGATGCCTGATAGCAAGAATTGTCAGACACAGAGAGTCATCTAGAGTACATGCCCTTTGTGCCACCTTTGGCTTGAAAAGTCAATAGATAGATAAATGGATGGACAGACACAGGGCAGGCAGGCCAGGGCATACTAAAAAAATTTGACTAAACTACGGATATATTGATCTAACAGAGCTGTGAGATGAACGCAGGAGAAGATGATAAACATGTCTGACATTTTGTGAGATTAATTTTATAAATTTGGTTTATGACATTTATAATGACTTTTACAATTTCACTACTGAATTCATGCTCTTTCTAATTGTGATCTGTCCAGCAAAATACTTGTCTTATGTCAGCCTCAGAGAATTAAAGTAAAGCATAGAAAGGTGTTAAAGTGTGGTCAGCACAATGTCTGGCCACCCTACCTTTTGATATAAAAATCTTTGGTCCCATATTTCAGAGACTTGGTAAATCCTGAAACTATGTGGGTGGGGAGAAAAAAATTGTGCTGCAGCTGGGAGTTGAACCCTCACTGTCAGCTGTGAGTTTGAGCCCTCAATGTCAGCTGGGAGTTTGGACCTTCAATTTCAGCTGGGAGTTGAACCCTCACTGTCAGCTGGGAGTTGAACTCTCACTGTCAGCTGGGAGTTGAACCCTCACTGTCAGCTGGGAGTTGAACCCTCACTGTCAGCAGGGAGTTGAACTCTCACTGTCACCTGGGAGTTGAACCCTCACTGTCAGCTGGGAGTTGAACCCTCAATGTCAGCTGGGAGTTGAACTCTCACTGTCAGCTGGGAGTTGAACCCTCACTGTCAGCTGGGAGTTGAACTCTCACTGTCAGCTGGGAGTTTGAGCTCTCACTGTCAGCTGGGAGTTTGAGCCCTCAATGTCAGCTGGGAGTTTGGACCTTCAAGTTTCAGCAGCTGGGAGTTGAGTTGAATCTTCACTGTCACTGTCAGCTGGGAGTTGAATCTTCACTGTCAGCTGGAAGTTGAAATCTTCACTCCACTGTCAGCTAGGAGTTGAACCTTCACTGTCAGCTGGGAGTTGAACCTTTACTGTGAGCTGGGAGTTGAACCCTTACTGTCAGCTGGGAGTTGAATCTTTACTGTCAGCTGGGAGTTGAACACTCACTGGGAGTTGAAGACTCACTGTCAGCTGGGAGTTGAACACTCACTGCCAGCTGGGAGTTGAACCTTTACTGTCAGCTGGGAGTTCAACCCTTACTGTCAACTGGGAGTTCAACCCTTAATGTCAGCTGGGAGTTGAACACTCACTGTCAGCTGGGAGTTGAATCTTCACTGTCAGCTGGGAGTTGAATCTTCACTGCCAGCTGGGAGTTGAATCTTCACTGTCAGCTGGAAGTTGAACCTTCACTGTCAGCTAGGAGTTGAACCCTCACTGTCAGCTGGGAGTTGAACACTCACTGTCAGCTGGGAGTTGAACCCTTACTGTCAGCTGGGAGTTGAACACTCACTGTCAGCTGGGAGTTGAACCCTTACTGTCAGCTGGGGAGTTGAACCCTTACTGTCAGCTGGGGAGTTGAACCATTACTGTCAGCTGGGAGTTGAACCCTTACTGTCAGCTGGGGAGTTGAACCCTTACTGTCAGCTGGGGAGTTGAACCCTTACTGTCAGCTGGGGAGTTGAACCCTTACTGTCATCTGGGAGTTTGAACCCTTACTGTCAGCTGGGAGTTGAACCCTCACCATGTCAACGATAAAAGCACAACCCAATTTTGGCTCCTTTATAATAATTTACAAATCCTTTACTCCTCAACCCCTCCATTTATCCACACAGTGATATAGTGTGACCAAATAAATTTAGTTAAGAACCCCATGAACATCTAGCTAGATGCTCTCATTGCAATTTTCTTTTGTCAAATATGCTCATTATCCTGATATCACTAATTTGTTTCAGGCCTTAATATAATAGACTTTAACTTGGTGGTATTATTTAAAACGTATAATTTATTTCACTTTAATTTGGTGGTGTTTTTTGAAGCATATCATTAATTTCATTTTTATTTGGTAATCTACTTCTCAGAACGTTTTGACATCTACAATACCATGGGTGTATTGAGAGATATCCATCAGAACCACCTAACCCAGTTACTGACACTTGTTGCTATGGACCTGCCAGCTGATCTGAGCAACAATATAGAGATTCATCAGAATAAGGAGCGGCTTCTGAAACAGTTAGAGCCAGCAAGTAGACACAATTCCCTGTTTGGTCAGTATGAGAAATATGCTGCTAGTGCAGGACTTCATGAGTTCAATGGTACAGAAAATGTACCAACTTTTGCAGCGTCGGTTTTAAAGATAAATTCCCCAAGATGGCGAAGTGTTCCATTCCTGCTTGTGTCAGGAAAGCAGTTAGATGTAAGAGAAAGTTACATTCGAATTGTTTTTAAAAATAACTTTGTGTGCATTTCAAATTGTGAAGATGTGAGGCTGGAGGGAAAAGTTGAGAACACAAAACAACTAATTTTTCATATTGGTCATGGTAACTTAAAGACACCATCCATTTTAGTGTCAGGATCTTTTAAGGTACCAAAATGTCCTGCAAATTTTAAAGACAACATAGATTTGAATTTTCCAGCAACTGCCGTAGTATATGGAGAAGTTTTGAAACATTTTTTTGGCTGCACAGTGCTAAAAGATACTGGAGCATATTTCTCCATTTTTTCTGATATTCTGGCTGGCCGGCAAGAACATTTCGTCAGCACAAACCAGTTGATCTTGTCCTGGCAAGTTTGGAATTACTTAGTTAGTGTTTCCAAAAAGATAAGGATTTATGAAAGTTCTGACCCTCATGGTCGCCTTAATTTCATTCTTAAAATGAGTCAATTAGAGTTTGTCTATGATGATAATGTGGCAAAAGAAACAGATGAAGGTATAAAAGTGGTAACACAAAGTGAAAGTATACACACATTTAAGCAAACTCTGGCATCATTTCTTGGCCAGAAGCTCATCACAAGCAACTCAGACCATCTTGCGTTTGTTCTTGCACAAGATATCGATCGAGCAGCTTTACTTGAAATCCAGAGCAAAGGATCATTCCACATTGCTTTTTCTGGGGGCACATCACTTCATAAAGTTTTCCAAATTTTGGCTCAGTCGTTTGCAAATTTCCATTGGCATTCCATTCATGTGTGGCAAGTAGATGAGAGATGTGTTCCTCACCACGACGAACGCTCTAATTTTCAAGTGCTTGATCGAGAACTGCTGCGATTTGTAGACATTCCTTACTCCAACATTCATGCTATGCCTGTTTACACTGGAGGTCGGCTGTGTGACCCTGAGCTGGGGGGAGCACATGCTTATGCAGACTCCCTTCGTCATATTGTTCCAAATTCTCAGCTGGACTACATTGTGTTGGGCTTGGGAACTGATGGCCACACTGCCTCCTTGTTCCCAATGAGCACAGACTTACTTGTTGACAGTAACACTTTAGTCATTACAACTGAAGATGGACCACCAGATTCAGGCCATCGGATGACATTCACCCTGCCTTTAATAAACAGAAGCAAGAGAGTTTCCATATTTGTTACAGGGAAGCATAAACAAGAAATATTGAACAAGCTAGAGATGAATACATCCAAGTCAGTGGAACAATTCCCGATTCTTGGTGTGAACCCTATTAATGGGACAGTTTGTTGGTATATAGACTACAGTGCATACACAGCAGAGTAATTTAGTAGTATTTTTCAGTCATAGATGCTGTGTTCGTTTGTTTTTTATCATTTTGAAGGATTTTGTTTTCCATATTGGTTTATTTTGGATTTACCTTCAGGTATTTTTTGCTGTTACTGTTTTGTTTTTTTCTGAGAGTATTCTTGTCTGGTCTGCTTGGTTGTCTGATTCAGTAAGTTACTTGTAAAAAAAATAAATAAATAAAATAGGTAAATGATAGACAGTGACATTTTAAATAGAGCAAATAAATGATTGTAACATTGTTGTTGTTGTTAGGATCATCTTCACTGCACTTCGGATAAATCCATAGGTGCTTTAATATCCCCCTTGAGAATCTCAAGAAAATCTGAGAACGCTGACCCATGTGCATGAACTCCGGGGCACTGGGGATCCACGGTGTGGGTGGATTTTTGCTGACAATTTTGCTTCGACATCAGTCAAATTTATGGCCTACTTTTTTTTTTTAAAGATTTTTACTACCAAGGGTTCTTAATGTGTGTGAGTGCACATGGGATCTCCTGTTTATTATTGTTATCCAGGAGAGATAGACATGAAATCTCACCACCAAGGAGATAAGGGAGGGTAGCATTACAAAGAAGCCATGGATTGTAACAGTACGAATAATATATGTATTAATTAAACTTTAAATTTTATACAAACACCAATGTTTCCAAGGCCATTCCTTATCAGTTGTTATCTCTATTTCTTGCTATAATGTGACTGTTTGTGTCAAATACAAGTGTTTTGTATAAATTAAATGTTAAACTGGATGATGATTATGTGACTTTATTTACAGATCTGTTTCATTTATAAATATATGTATACATGTGTATAATATGTGACATGTGTACATTTGATTTTTATTGGATGTTTAGTGTACAATTTACTTTCAGATATGCATTTTGTTTGGATTAATATGAGTTTAATGTGAGTAAGAAAATTGATATCTTCCTTCATTCCTTTCCTGACCCTCATGGTTTGTGAAGTAACATTGATTTTGATTTACAAAAAAATTTCTGCCATCTTCTATTTTGCAGCTGCTTGTTGTGACCTGACAAAGTCAAGTTCTGTCCACTTTTTGATGTTATCTTCCCATGTTTGCTTTTTTTCTTCCATATTTTCTTTGCCATTTCACCATTCACTGCAAAGTAATCCTTAAAAGACCAGATGAGCAGGATTTATGGCCATACCATGTAAACTTTTATTTTTTCAAGCTAGGCAGAAGGTTTTCGCAGTGACTTATATATTACCTGTTATTATAGCGACTTATATATTACCTGTTATCACAGTGACTTATATATTGCTTGATCCCATTTTTAACAGTCTTAATACAGGAAGTTCAAAGTTTAGAATGGTAGTGATATTTGTTGTGTTCACTGGCATTTTGATTATGTAAACAAAAATTGTGTCTACATACATCGTAACAGGTCAATAGGTCATTGTATACAATGCCACAGTTTTTCTGCTCTGCTGGATTTTATAACAGCTTCAGTGTATCTGAGAGTGTTTCAAGATAAACCCTTTTTGGAATACCTTTTGGAGGGGATACAAAAAGGAGCAGAAAAAAGAAGTAACAATATTATTTCCTGAGTCAGCCGAAAGAGCATCGTGCTGGCTCTGGCGAAAATGACACATATCAACAATCTCAAAATAATCTGATTTTCAGATGATTAGGCAATTAATTTACACATCAACCACTCCTTACTCCCACGTAAGTCAACAGTTTAGCAACAGATTATTCCTGGAATATCTGAGGTGTGGACGATATGCGATAAGAACTTACATCATCGATAGGTGAGCTACACTGGATATATGCAATGCAGACAATTCAAAAGAATGAAGTTCCCAGCCCGACCTATCTTTATCACCCATTGTCAGTTTCTGATCCACTCCTTCTCGCCCAGTTATACCATGCAGAAGCAGCTTGTATGTGAGTCTATATAAAAGGATGTTGCAATTACAAGCCATTTTAGACTGCTGCTAACACGAAGAGGACACCAATATGCTGGGTTAAAGCTAAGTCAAGTAAGTATACCATGCTGGTAGAGGCCGTAGATTTGACCAGAAGTGCTGTGTACAGTAAGTGTAATTATTTAGCGCCTAATATATATTGTAAGCTCTAGAGTTCAGTACAGCAGGATGGCTATGCCTGGGAGTCATGAAACAGAACCTTCCTTAGAGTGTCAAGAAGCTAAAGTGCTTCAGTGTAAAAAGTGTAAAAAATTGTGACTTAGGAGTGACAATGATATCAATATAAATATGTATTTTCAACAAATTGTACTTAACCAGTGCTGGATTTTTGGAGTCCCCAGGGGAAAAGACAAAGAGGAAGACCAAAGAATTCTTGGAGAAGACAGATGGGAGCAGAGATGAAGATGATGGGTAAGATATGGAATGATCTTAAAAGAATGGCAAGAAACAGAACAACTTGGAAAGTGTTTGTTGAAGACCTATGCTCCACATGGATCTGAAAGGTAGAAGATGAAGAAGTGCTGAGATATACATTTCTCAACAATGTCAAACATCTGTGAACACACTATAATTCATGTCACAATTTTAGGCGGTCACAGTTTTATAATTGGTCACACAAAGTGGTGCAGCTTTCTACACATTAAAGTAGTTATGGTATAGCTTTAATCCAATCACCTAATATAAGCCGATAAATCATTTCATTAGTATCTGACACATTGGCTATTTTATTGTCATTTTGAATAATTTTGTGCTACAAAATTACACTTAAAAACAACAAATATTGATATTTTTTGCAGTTTTGTATTTATCTAAAAAAAGAACAATTTACTCTTCCAATATAAATTGTTATAAATATTTTATTCAAAAGCAATGTAATTTGCCTAAGTTTTGTCTGTGTGTAAATACACTATGATAAATACATAGTTTTGTATGCCATTGATGTGTACAATTTGTTAGAGTGAGCAGGTAGGTAACAATTGTGTTCTAATTTGTTTTCATATAATTATGTTTGCTCATTACAATACATTTTTACACATAATTTTTATTATGCAGACCCCTTATATCCTTGTAAACAAAAAGAGCAGTTATTACTTCTTTTGATGAATGATATACAAGATGTATATATCACAGAAGTATATTTAAATTTATCATAGCTGTCATATTTGAAAATTTGTGGTCGGACTAGTCCAGTATATTAAAAAATGTTCTTTCGTGATAGCAAGTATTTGTTCAAAAGAATTGTCAGCTGCAAAGTTAAAAAAAATTGCAGAAACAATACTTATTTTTTTCACAACTGTTTGAAACCATCACGACACATAAATACAAATATTTAAAGTTGATTTGTGCTTACATGCATGAAACTCTGTACACTGATAAAAGCTTTGAAAGAAAAAAGACCTCTAGCTTACACAATAATACAAGAATCTGAATATCAGAGACAGAACTAACTGACCTTCATAAATTAGGGTGTCACTGATACACAAAACAAATAGACTTCTGCCATCTTGAAAGTGAAATCACACTAGTAGTAATGGAGTAGAAGTGTAAGCTTTGATATTTGAAAACGTTTCTGAAGGTGAAGTAGTTGTATACATGGATGGATCTGTTCATCGGCATCGACAGAACTCATGGGTCATTTCACATCAGGTGGAATGTTGCTAAAGAAATCAGCGGTGTGCTTGCCTTGACTGCAAGTTGTTTGACAATGGAGGTCATGGCAGTAACTACAGCAATAACTTGGCTGACATTTTATCTACATATGATTTCTCAGAGACTCAGTGGGTATGCTCAGGAAAATTGAGCTTGAAGGTAGTGGTTGGAGTCTCTGAAAAGGTCAAGGCTGATTAAAATCTACTTCATTCTTATGCAGGACATTTGGGTGTAAAATGGAATGAATGAGTGCACAGAGTTGCTGGATTAGCTGTTGTGGAGAGAGGATGAGCAATACACTGCTCTGACATTCCAAATGCTCTCAAGGAGATAGGACACATGAGTGACTTAAGTAGTAAAGGTGATTTTATAAACTTGAATAGTCTGCCAGAGCATCATATTAAAATGGGTAATACCAGATGAGTATTATGTTGGGAGGGAGCCATGATAACTCAGTGGTTAGTGAACTGGACTACAAAGGGCAAGAAGTCAGGTTCAGTCTTGATTGATGGCTTCTGGGTTCATTCAGCCTTAAATGGGTACCAGACTTTTTCCTGGGAAAGTAATGCAGCACAGGCATTACCACATTACCCCAAAAATCATGTGCCGAAGGTCTGTACAAATTATGGTCACTAACACCATATTACCTATACGCCACTTGGCGTGACGGGGGTACTTTACTTTACTTACTTTATTTTACTGTGCTAAATAGGACTGGTAAATCAACAGATGGATCTGAACACTTATGGAGGTGTCTGATGTGGAGTGAAGATGACCTGTTGAATAACTAACAAACTTATAGAAACATTTTCAGTGTTAGAAATGTAGGTAATACGATCATTTATTTCCTCCCTTTATTAAAGCACCACAGAACTTATATCATCATTACTGAGTGCCGTCTCCGCATCGAAGGTTGGCCACCATGGAACACCATTCCACTCTGGCTCTTGCTTTGATAGTGCAGATTGACATAGGCTGACTTGTCCATCTTTTGATGTTAGTCTTGGTCTGTCTCTGTCTCTTTTAACTTGTATTTTCCCTTCCAAGATAACTGTTGTATCATATCATAAACAGACATAACAATTAATCTCACATTAACAGAGATAGGATTTAAGAATCCATCATCATATCAAGATGGTGAATCCATTACTTTTTCCAACACTACTAAGTATTATTTAATACAGAAATTCTCATTTGCGAAGTTGAACCTGCTAAACACATATATTTTACTCTGGTTCATGAAATATGATGTTAACAAACTTCATAAGAATGTTGACAACTTTTCCAACTCATTTCAATCCATTCCTACATGCCTCCCAGTAAGGAAGTGACCATCAATGCAGCAAGATCTGATCTTTTAATAATCTTTTGTTGTGAAGTGTTCAGGATGGGTTGAGCTACCTATGAGAAAGTGAACTCCTACAACGAAAGTATGACAACAAACCATCTAAACTACTATCTGAACCTGAGGAGAAGACACGGGGCACCAGACATGACCTGTTCACTATCTTCATTATGATGGCAAGACTGTTCATCTGTTTTGCATAACAAACACTTTAATAAAGAAGAAAATGGATTACCTGTAGTACAAGGATTAGTAAAAAGTAGGCCCTTAATACGTGGGCAATTTTAATCCCAGAATTAAAAAAAAACCGAAGGGTTAAAGTGTAGAAGATGGGACAAGAATAAAATATGATCAAGTTCTCAAGAAATATATCTTTGATATAAAAGCTTCATTAGGTTTGGTTAACTATAAGTTTAATTTAACTTAGTCATCAGATTATCCTTTTCGCTTATTGAAAAAAAAAGTCCTTCAGTGCTTAAATCACCTCCTCAGTAAATCCTGGTTAACTATAAGAATTGATCTTAATAAGAACTACAGTAGTGACATATTTTGATAATGGAAAATAAACAACTTTCTTCTGTGTCTTTTATAACAATTTGTAGGGTTCAGTGGCCGTATTTTTAACTTTTAATTCCTGAGTCCTGAGAGTTATTGTTACAAAAGGAAATAAGAAGAAGAGAGGAAATTAATGAATAAAACGTTGAAAAAGGACTTGAAGTAAATGACACCTCATGTTAGAAAAGGACATGAAGTAAATGACACCTCATGTTCTTATTAGTATATGCTGTTGGTAGTTTTGAATGGTTTTTGTGAGACAATATGTTTGACATTTTGTCTAGTTCTTCAGCTTTGTAATGCAGCTAAACCTTAATATACATTGTCTTGTTACCTTTTAAAATTGTTTCTTTACTTCATGGAGAAGGTGCAGAATGATGTGAAACTTGTACATTTTTTGAGGCAATAATAAATAAATTGATAAAACATGTCTACTTCTTTGTTGTTTGTTTTAAAGAAGGTATTCGTTACAATGAAGCTTTGATGTTTTCAACTTTTGTCTGATGTATCTAGCTTTGTCACTGCATATTTGGCTGGTGTGAATTTGATTAGCTATTTATGAAGCCATCACATGAAGGTAGAGTGTGATCTTGGTCAATTGAGGTTCACTTACTAATGCTAGAATTTTAAATATTTATCAGTTAATATGATCAACTCATGTAGCTGGAGTCCACTATATAACATGTGATGCAGACGACCGCTAAGTTTTTTTATTTCTGGCTGTGTCCATCTTAACTCCCATCTCTTTTATCTGAAGAAATAACATGGACTCCTGGTTATATAGATCTGTAATCATTTAATTACTGTGCAGCTCAAAGTCAGTGTATACATTTTTAATTCTTTTGAAATAATTTAACAATGAAACTTATGAATTAACCTTGCTTTAAACCACTGCTCTAATTCTACAACTTGGGTGATCCTGCTTGCTTGTTGCTGATTTCTGCTCTCAAGTGGGAGACAGGTGAATTTCATGCTACATCAAAAGTACTCAAAAGGGACAAGCTCATTTTTATGAGAAAATGTATATTGAGATGAAGAGTTATTAATTTAGAGAAAAATACTTGGATTATGCTGAAAAGTGCATTTCTTTTAATAAAAAATGTTTGTCAAGTAGGGCTGTAATGTGTATTATTACATTTTAAAGATAATTCAACTGACTACCAGTGTTATTATTCAACTGTTCGTCTCTAATTTAGTAGATTTATAGTCTTCTCTCTCTCTCATTCTAATTCTATCTATTTTCCACTTTCCTACTATATAAAAACCGATGTGAGTGGTCATCGACTTGCAGCAAACTCAAATTGCTTGTGTCAGAATCAGTGAATCAGAACTGAGCAAGATCCTGTTAAGTTCAAAGCAGTGTTCTGGAAACAGACTAATCAGTCTGAGCAAGTGGGAATAAGTATCATTGAAAGAAGACAGCACACATGAATGGCAGGCTGAAATTTGATGTGTTGGGCTGAAAGGTGGAAAATATCACAGCTTGTTGTAAACAATAGCACAACATATCATCTTTTTACTGTCCTTTTAAGGAGGGTAAGGAAGATGATTTAATGTAGGGTCAACGTAGTAAGGAAGATCAACGTAGTAAGGAAGATGATTTGTTGTAGGGTTAATGTAGAAAGGAAGATGTTTTGTTGTAGGGTCAACGTAGTAAGGAAGATGTTTTGTTGTAGGGTCAACGTAGTAAGGAAGATGTTTTGTTGTAGGGTCAATGTAGCAAGGTAGATGTTTTGTTGTAGGGTCAGCGTAGTAAGGAAGATGATTTGTTGTAGAGTCAATGTAGCAAGGTAGATGATTTGTTGTAGGGTCAGCGTAGTAAGGAAGATGTTTTGCTGTAGGGTCAATGTAACAAGGAAGATGTTTTGTTGTAGGGTCAATGTAGCAAGGTAGATGATTTGTTGTAGGGTCAATGTAACAAGTATTTGTTGTAGGGTCAGGAAGATGATTTGTTGTAGGGTCAATTTGTTTGTTAGGGTCAATGTAACAAGGAAGATGTTTTGTTGTAGGGTCAATGTAACAAGGAAGATGTTTTGTTGTAGGGTCAATGTAACAAGGAAGATGATTTGTTGTAGGGTCAACGTAGTAAGGAAGATGCTTTGCTGTAGGGTCAATGTAACAAGGAAGATGTTTTGTTGTAGGGTCAATGTAACAAGGAAGATGATTTGTTGTAGGGTCAATGTAACAAGGAAGATGTTTTGTTGTAGGGTCAACGTAGTAAGGAAGATATTTTGTTGTAGGGTCAATGTAGCAGGGGAGATGATTTGTTGTAGGGTCAACGTAACAAGGAAGATGATTTGTTGTAGGGTCAATGTAACAAGGAAGATGATTTGTTGTAGGGTCAATGTAAAATTAAAAACAAGCCTCAGTTAACATCAAGTTAAATTTAGATTTACTGAAATCAGACAAGAAGCTGCAAGACAAATATAAAATCACAATTCAGAACCGGTACAATGCAAAAGAGAAGATACAAAGCATTGATGAACAGTGGGAAATGATAAAAGAATCAATGCAACAAACATCAAAAGAGTTCATACCACCAGTGAGGACAATTTCAAGAAAGAAATGGATGACAGACGACATTTTGCAGCTAATGGATACAAGAAGAAGAAATAAAGATGAGTATAAGAGATTAAATAATGAAATTGTAGAAAAATGCAATGAAGCAAAAGAGCATGGCTAAAAGAGAGATGCAAAGAGATTGAATTGCAACAAAAAGGAGATGCTAAAGCTATATACAAACAAATTGAGGAATTAACAGGAAGAAAAACGCAATAAAAAAAATGGATGTCTAGGATCAAAGGAAGGAGAACTGTTGATTGATCAAGAAAACATAAGGGAACGATGGACAGAATACATTAAGGATCTTTATAATGATGAACGAACGGACGTAAATATTAAGGATAATGGAGAAGGACCAGAAATACTCAGAGAAGAAGTGGAAGATGCCTTGCGCAATATGAAAGCAGGCAAAGCTCCTGGACCAGATAATATAACTAAAGAACAGATTGAAGCCATGGGTGATTTTAGAATAGAAATAATAACAAAAATATTGAATGATATCTACAACAGAGGATATATACCAGACGACCTGCTCAAATCAATATTCATAGCCCTACCAAAGAAATCGGGTGCGATTGAATGCGATGATCATCGCACAATAAGCCTTATGAGTCATATGTCTAAGATATTACTAAGAATCATCATGCGAAGAGTGCGAAACAAAATCAGTCCAGAAATTAGCGATGAACAGTGTGGTTTTGTTAGAGATAAAGGAACAAGCAATGCCATTTATATCATAAGATCTCTAGTAGAAAGAGTCATAGAGGTGAAAACAGATCTATACCTATGTTTAATAGATTACACCAAGGCATTTGATCAAGTAAAGCACCAAGAAATAATCAAAATTTTAGAAAGTATAAACGTAGACAGCAAAGATCTAAGAATAATAAAGAACATGTACTGGCAACAAACAGCGGCCATAAGAACTGGAAACCAATTGGGAATGTTTCAACAAATAAAACAGGGTGTTAGACAAGGTTGTGTGCTGTCATCAGATTTATTTAATATTTATAGTGAGATTATATTAAGATCCATAAGGGACATGCCTGGAATATCAATTGGAGGTCATAATATAAATAATCTAAGGTATGCTGATGATACAGTCTTAATCGCTAAGAGTGAAAATGAGTTACAAGAAATATTGGACATTATAGTGAAGGAAAGCAAAAATAAAGGACTCAGCCTAATAGCAGAAAGACAGAGGTAATGGTAACAACAAAGAAAAAGACATCACCTCAGTGCACAATAAAGACAAGTGGAACAATATTAAAACAGGTAAATGAATTTAAATATTTGGGAACTTTGTTAACTTCAGACGGAAGATGTACAAAAGAGGTGAGATGCAGAATGGCTCAGGCAAAAGCAGCTTTCCAAAAAAATGAGGAAGATACTATGCAATCCATTTTTGACAATAGAAACAAGAAAAAGAGTTCTTAAATGTTATATAGAGCCAGTGTTAACATATGGATGCGAATCATGGACAATATGACAACAGACAAGAAAATCACTGGAGTCTGTAGAAATGTGGTTTTACCGAAGAATGTTGAAAGTACCATAGAGAGCTAAGAAGAGTAATGAAAAAGTTCTGAAAGAGGTCAAAGCAAAAAGAGAATGAAAAGACATGTACAAAACACAATTCAAACAAGACAAATGAGATTTTTAAGGCATGTTAAAAGACACAACAGCCTACTAATAGTAACCTTGGAAGGGAAATTACAAGATAAAAGAGGCAAACCAATAATAACATGGACGAGTAACATCAAAAGATGGACAAATCAGCCTATGACAACCTGCACTATCAAAGCCAGAGACAGAGCGGAATGGTTCTCCATGGTAACCAACCTTCGATGCGGAGACGGCACTCAATGAACGTGATGAGTAGAGCCCTGTATTTCTTAGCAACAATTCTACCTGACCTATTACCTCACTCTGGTAAGTGAATCCCTAGCCTGATCTTTTTATGTTACCATCCATCATTCGTTGCAGCATTTTCATGCATCAGTTTTATTTCTAGGCTCGCTTCCCAATTATTCTTCACTATTTTGCATAACATGATCAAGGCCCACTGCTAACGTGACTTACTCTCTCATTCATCTCCTTTGACAACATACTCCATTCTCTATACCTTATCATCTCACACACCTCCTTTGTCAACAGACCCCATCCTCTATACCAGTGGTGGCCAACTTGAGGTTGCCCGAGGGCCGGATTAAAGCCAAGGCCAAGACCCGCGGGCCACACTTAAGAATATCGTCAAAAATGACAGTAGGGACCTATGCGATATAGTAATATATAAATAATGCTTGCACTTTGACTACATATTTGATTTGTAACAAATCCATTAATTATTCATTTTAAAATTACCTTTAATGTCTCAGTGCGACGATTGTGACTTGTCACAGCTTTCCACCAGAGATTTGAAGTCCACTTCCATTTTTGACGTGGCGATTCGGAGAGTATGGGACAATGTCGAATCGGTCATTCTGTTCCTGGTCTTAGATTTAATTAACTTCATGGAAGAGAATGTTGTCTCGCAGAGATATGTGCTGCCGAATATAGAGCACATCTTTAGTGCCCATTTTCTCAGACACGGGTAACGTTCATTTGGTAGCAATTTCCAGAAGTCAGCTCCTAATGCCTTTACAGTACTGAGGAAGGGGTCACACTGAAGGTCACACAACTCTAGTTGAAGATCTGATGGCTGGCACTCCACTGTGCACTTAATTGGGCTATTAAAAAGTTCCGTTTGCGGACGAAACATTTCAAAATCTTGAAATCGTCGATCAAATTCACAAATCAAATGTTCAATGTCAGCTGCGTACTTACTGAAGTTTGCACTTTCTATCTCTGACAACAACTGCTTACAACTTGAAAAATGGAACAGATCATTTTTTTGCAAAGAAAGTCTAAATAGATTCAGCTTCTTTTTAAAACCATCAACATATCCCATCAATTGAAAAATGGTTTGCTTTTCCCCTTGTAGCTGCAAATTCAATATGTTCAAATGTTGTGTGATGTCTGTGAGATATGCCAGATTATGAAGGAAATTAATGTCTTTGAGTGCATGTTGAAGATCAATGGAGCATGGTAAGTTCTCTCGCAGGAAGTCATAAATGTCATTCTTCAGTTCAAAAAATATTATTAAACATTTCCCTCGACTAAGCCATCTTACTTCTGTATAAAGCAGGAGATCACCGTAGCTAGAATCTACTTCCTCTAAAAATGATAAAAACTTCCTGTGATTTAAAGACTGGTGTCCTCCTCTTATCAAATTTGTTATTTTCACAACAGTAGCCATGGTGTCTTTTAGATTTATGGACTTTGCACAAAGGGCCTCTTGATGAATTATGCAATGCAATGTAGGTACGTTAATTTTGTTTTGCTTTAGAAGTCCAACAAAACCAGTATTTGAACCAATAAAAGCTTTGCAACCATCAGTACACACTGCAGACAACTTTCCAAAACCACCTACTTCATCTACGGCACTATGAACTGCAGAAAATATGTCTGTCCCTCTACAAGTGTCATGCAAAGAGCAAACTTTCAACAATTCTTCAATAACAGTAAAATCCTCCTGGATAACTTTAACAAAAATAAGAAGCTGGCAAGTGTCAGTGATGTCAGTACTTTCATCAATCGCGAGCGAAAAATATGAGCAGTTTTCAATACAAGATTTTAAACTTTGAGACAGTTGCAGACTGATGTCTTCTGTTCTTCTGGCTACAGTTTGTTTTGAAAGAGGCACAGATTCAAATTCTTTGGCTATTTTTTCTTGACCGAATGCCTTTGCCATTTGAATCGCACATTTCTTCACAAAATTTCCGTCAGTAAAGGGTTTTTTAGATTTTGCAAGCTCATAGGTAACTGTATATGATGCAATGATCGATGACTCTTTAATTTTATTGCCCTTTGTATACATACTTTGCTGTTGATTCAACTTTGTCTTCAGCTGTTCAACCAAAAGCTTCCTAGCTTCAATGCTATGTTTCTCATACATGTTTTGATGATGTGTGGCATAGTGCCGTTTTAAATTATATTCCTTCAAAACGGCTAACACTTGAACGCAAATTAAGCACTGAGGTTTACTATCCTTATTGAAGATGAACAAATAATCTAATTCCCATTCAGGTTTAAATATGCGATTTTCACAATCAACTTTTCTACGTTTTAACATGATTTAATACAAAATCTCACATCAAAGTTAAAAGTCACAGAATGTTGGTCCACTATCGAAAATAAGTCCAGATTTGACAGTTATACACAGACTTGTGTTTGACAATGAAATCAAAAGATTGTGACCAAATAAACACGTTGCAGTCATTTTATGGACAAGACAAGACGATGGGATCAAAGGGAATGAAGGCGAACAGTGAAACATTTTGAATGTAACTTCAAAGACAGAATTAGAGCTACGAAGTCCCCTCACCCCTGTCCCTCCCAACCTCATTAACCCCTCACCGCGAAATGAAAGAGCCACCACAAGTCCAGACGACAAATGTTGAGCCAAAGATCTGACGCTATCACCGCACTGACAATAAAGCAACTTTGCGGTACCAACTCGAAGCAAAGACTTTGAATATTGTCGGCACCATTAGTTGTGCAGTGTGTGTGTGTGTGTGTGTGTGTGTGTGTGTGTGTGTGTGTGTGTGTGTGTGTGTGTGTGTGTGTGTGTGTGTGTGTGTGTGTGTGTGTGTGTTTATTTGAAATTATGTTGCTAATCTAGCTGTTGCGAGAAATTGACAGAGATTTTCAAATTGTGTATTCTTGAACGATAGAAGAGTTAACTCCGACACGGATTAAAACCAGGAGAAATCCGCTATTAGCGGTAAAAAATGAAGTAAGTCCGTGGAGCTTCGCGGGCCAAGAAAACTAGGCTGGCGGGCCGGATCCGGCCCGCGGGCCACCATGTGGCCACCCCTGCTCTATACCATATCCTCTCCCTCATCTCCGTTGTCAACAGACCACTTCCTCTATACCATGTCCTCTCACTCATCTCCGTTGTCAACAGACTACATCCTCTATGCCATGTCCTCTCACTCATCTCCGTTGTCAACAGACTACATCCTCTATGCCATGTCCTCTCACTCATCTCCGTTGTCAACAGACTACATCCTCTATGCCATGTCCTCTCACTCATCTCCGTTGTCAACAGACCCCATCCTCTATACCATATCCTCTCACTCATCTCAGTTGTCAACAGACTACTTCCTCTATACCATGTCCTCTCCCTCATCTCCGTTGTCAACAGACTACATCCTCTATACCATATCCTCTCCCTCATCTCCGTTGTCAACAGACTACATCCTCTATGCCATATCCTCTCACTCATCTCAGTTGTCAACAGACTACTTCCTCTATACCATGTCCTCTCCCTCATCTCTGTTGCCAACAGACTACTTCCTCTATACCATGTCCTCTCACACATATCCGTTGTCAACAGATTACATCCTCTATACCATGTCCTCTCACTCATCTCCGTTATCAACAGACTACATCCTCTATACCAAGTCCTCTCACTCATATCCACTGTCAACAGACTACATCCTCTATACCATGTCCTCTCACACATATCCGTTGTCAACAGACTACATCCTCTATACCATGTCCTCTCACACATATCCGTTGTCAACAGACTACATCCTCTATACCATGTCCTCTCACTCATCTCCGTTATCAACAGACTACATACATCCTCTATACCATGTCCTCTCACACATCTCCGTTGTCAACAGACTACATCCTCTATACTATGTCCTCTCACACATATCCGTTGTCAACAGACTACATCCTCTATACCATGTCTTCTCACACATATCCGTTGTCAACAGACTTCATCCTCTATACCATGTCCTCTCACACATCTCCGTTGTCAGCAGACTACATCCTCTATACCATGTCCTCTCACACATATCCGTTGTCAACAGACTACATCCTCTATTCCATGTCCTCTCACACATATCCGTTGTCAACAGACTACATCCTCTATACCATGTCCTCTCACACATATCCGTTGTCAACAGACTACATCCTCTATACCATGTCCTCTCACACATATCCGTTGTCAACAGACTACATCCTCTATACCATGTCCTCTCACACATATCCGTTGTCAACAGACTACATCCTCTATTCCATGTCCTCTCACACATATCCGTTGTCAACAGACTACATCCTCTATACCATGTCCTCTCACACATATCCACTGTCAACAGACTACATCCTCTATACCATGTCCTCTCACACATATCCGTTGTCAACAAACTACATCCTCTATACCATGTCCTCTCACACATATCCGTTGTCAACAGACTACATCCTCAATACCATGTCCTCTCACACATCTCCGTTGTCAGCAGACTACATCCTCTATACCATGTCCTCTCACACATATCCGTTGTCAACAGACTACATCCTCTATTCCATGTCCTCTCACACATATCCGTTGTCAACAGACTACATCCTCTATACCATGTCCTCTCACACATATCCGTTGTCAACAGACTACATCCTCTATACCATGTCCTCTCACACATATCCGTTGTCAACAAACTACATCCTCTATACCATGTCCTCTCACACATATCCGTTGTCAACAGACTTCATCCTCTATACCATGTCCTCTCACACATCTCCGTTGTCAACAGACTACATCCTCTATACCATGTCCTCTCACACATATCCGTTGTCAACATACTACATCCTCTATACCATGTCCTCTCACTCATCTCCGTTGTCAACAGACCACTTCCTCTATACCATATCCTCTCACACATCTCCGTTGTCAACAGACTTCATCCTCTATACCATGTCCTCTCACACATATCCGTTGTCAACAGACTACATCCTCTATACCATGTCCTCTCACACATATCCGTTGTCAACAGACTTCATCCTCTATACCATATCCTCTCACTCATCTCCGTTGTCAACAGACCACTTCCTCTATACCATATCCTCTCACTCATCTCCGTTGTCAACAGACTTCATCCTCTATACCATGTCCTCTCACACATATCCGTTGTCAACATACTACATCCTCTATACCATGTCCTCTCACTCATCTCCGTTGTCAACAGACCACTTCCTCTATACCATATCCTCTCACTCATCTCCGTTGTCAACAGACTTCATCCTCTATACCATGTCCTCTCACTCATCTCCGTTATCAACATACTACATCCTCTATACCATATCCTCTCACTCATCTCCGTTGTCAACAGACTTCATCCTCTATACCATGTCCTCTCACTCATCTCCGTTGTCAACAGACTACATCCTCTATACCATATCCTCTCACTCATCTCCGTTGTCAACATACTACATCCTCTATACCATATCCTCTCACTCATCTCCGTTGTCAACAGACTACATCCTCTATACCATATCCTCTCACTCATCTCCGTTGTCAACAGACTACATCCTCTATACCATATCCTCTCACTCATCTCCGTTGTCAACAGACTACATCCTCTATACCATATCCTCTCACTCATCTCCGTTGTCAACAGACTACATCCTCTATACCATATCCTTTCACTCATCTCCGTTGTCAACAGACACCATCCTGTTATGTCCACTCTAATTATTGCGTACAATCAACATGTTTAAGGGGACGTCACTCTGAAACCAAGAAACTTCCATCTCCCAAGTCTGCATGAAATAAAAGAATGTGCACCGTCCTAGACTCCTAGTGTGACTGAGTTGTACTTGTTTTATCTGTAAATTTAATAATTTATCAACTATGTTTTCGCAGGATGCGAGCAGCGAAGATTATAAACATGGTAAATACAAATGTAACATTTCTATAGCATAAATCGACGGCAGCTAAAAATAAATTCTTTCGGTACGCCGGTACGGCTTTTGTCACACATTGAAAATTTGAATTGTATTGTGACTGTATTGTCAACTTTGTGTTTTTTTCACTTCACCAAACGAAATTTAGGATTTAAAAAAAATATTATTATGATTTTAAGATGGTTAGGTGATCATCTTTTCAAATAACATCATAGTAGATGAATAGGGCTGCCAGGCTATTCTTGCCTTAAATTTAAAACAAGCTCAAGAGAGATAGAGATAGGTAATAATAAAGGACTTTGAAAGAAGTGATACTCAGTGTCAGATACACTACACAGTTTATCAATTATACTGTCTAGCCTAGAGTGTGTCGCTGGGGGTGAAGCATTGCCAATTCCAAATTCGAACGGTATTCTGGATGAACTAATGGAATTTGTCAACCAACACATAACTCATGAAACTGGTACAGTTCGCCTGTTGCTGCTTGCGGGTGTACACTTTAACGGAAAAGATCGCAGTACTTATGGACGTATTCAGACTGCAGTGATAATGATCCTATCATAACATAACATTTTTTTTTGCATTTCATTGTTTATATACACTACGGTATTTTCTTCTTCTTCTACCTTTTTAGCTCCTTGTGGAGCATAGGTCTTCAACAAACACTTTCCAAGTCGTTCTATTTTTGCCATTCTTTTAAGATCATTCCATGTCCCCTTCATCTTCATCTCTGCTTCTATCTGTCTTCTCCAAGAATTCTTTGGTCTTCCTCTTTGTCTTTTCACCTGGGTATTCCAAAAAAGGGCCTGTTTTTTAATACTCTCATTTGGCTTCCGCAGTGTGTGTCCTATCCAGCGCCATCGTCTTTGCTGTATCTCTTTATCCACTGGTATTTGACTGGTACATTTCCATAATTCTTAGTGATTTTATCCTGCCATTTCCATCCTTTTATTCTGCGTAAGCATCCATTAATGAAAGTCTGTATCTTCATGATTGTCAATATTGTTGTTCTCCATGTTTCACAGCCATATAATAGGACCGACTTAACATTTGAGTTGACAATTTTTATTTTTGTATTTAACCTAATTTCTTTGGATTTCCATATGTTTCCCAGTACGGTATTTTACACACACATAAAACAGCAATTATGTTTTGCAACGCAGCACACTAATCATCATCATCGAGTGCCGTCTCCGCATTAAAGGCTGGCTACCATGGAGCACCATTCCGCTCTGTCTCTTGCTTTAATGTTGCAGGTTGTCATAGGCTGACTTGTCCATCTTTTGATGATACTCGTCCATGTTAGTCTTGGTCTGCCTCTTCCTCTTTTAATTTGCACTTTCCACTCCAAGATTACTTTTAGTAAGCTGTTGTGTCTTTTAACATGGCCCAAAAAGCAGATTTGTCTTGCTTGAATTGTACTTAGCAGTTCTCTTTTCATTTTTCATCATCATCATCATCGATTGCCGTCTCCACAACGAAGGTTGGCTACCATGGAGCACCATTCTGCTCTGTCTCTTGCTTTAATGGTGCAGGTTGTCATAGGCTGACTTGTCCATCTTTTGATGATACTCGTCCATGCTAGTCTTGGTCTGCCTCTGCCTCTTTTAATTTGTACTTTCCACTCCAAGATTACTTTTAGTAGGCTGTTGTGTCTTTTAACATGGCTCAAAAATTGCATTTGTCTTGTTTGAAATGTGCTTAATAGTTCTCTTTTCATTTTTAGTTGTTTTAAGACTTCATCGTTTGTTTTCTTTTCCTTCTATCCAATTCTACCTATTCCTCTATATATCCACATTTTAAAGGCTTCAATTCTCTGTTCTGTTTTCTTGTCTAATGTCCATGTTTCTGCACCATATAGGAATATTGAGAAGATGTAACATTTTGCTATTCTTAGTTTTAGCCCTGGTGTTATTTGTTTTGATGTTAGTATGTTCTTCATGACATTAAAATTACTTTTTGCCATTCCTATCTTTTGTTTATTTCAGTTGTACATTTCCCATCACTGGTTATAGTATGCCCAAGGCAGTTGTAGTTCTGAAATGTCTCCAGGTCGATTCATTCAATTTTGATATCCACTTGTAGGTTTTGAGTATTTTCTTTGTTTATGATCATAGTTTTAGTCTTTTTGATATTCATATCTAGTCCATATTTTTAACTTATCATGTTTATTTCATTAAGTAATTGTTGTTGATCTGCAAAAGTAAACTTGGGATACTGGGAGGCATACTTCCCATAAGTGTTTGTAGGTGATTGTGAGTCAGACTTTTCTAGTATTTTTCAGCTACCTTCTTCAGTTCAACATCTCAGAGTCCATACTTTTTAAAATTATTCTTGAGTAGAGCCAGTCCAAAATGCTTTCAATTGTGTATAGATGGTGATTGTTGCTGGGTTTAAATTTAAAACACTGCAGATAATACACTCAGGATTGCTCAAGGTTTTAGAAATGTTGCAACATGTCTGATTTCCATCATCCAAAAGTTTTGAAATTAATGTATGCTTTGAGTTTGAATCCCTTTACTGCCACCAGCGTTTGAAATTGTCGTCTGCTCTATTATCAGGGAACTTTGCTCTATGCAATTTTTTTTAGTAGCATCTGTTCACTTAAATGAGATGCAAATATGGGAGTAGAAAAAATGCATATTTAATTATATTTCAGCTATTTACCTCAGCAATAAAGCTTCCATATTTTTGTTGTTGCAATATACTGTAGTTATTTTTTTTTAGTTATGAGAGTCTTCCAGAGAATTGATGGCTGAACTGAGTGTATAGAACCAGTTATTTTTCAAACAGATGAACACAGATCCAATTCCTGCTTATCAAGGTTTTCTTCTGTTGGAAATGAAATAGAAATCCAAATCAGTAATTAGTGGCTTTTTAATGACCATAGTGGTCTTTTGTTTCTAATGACTTAATTCTTCAGTTAATATCATCACACCATCAGAAAATGATAAAACATCATAGTAATAGATCAACTGAATATTGGAGTTCTCATAAAAGCCACAAATTTCAGGCTAAAGGCCAAAATAAGACTGCCTGGACATATTGCATCAGTGTATGACTAACACATCATGAAACAGCTTGTTTTTTTTTGTGAGCTAAGCAAAGGCAGGTGACGACCATCCGATGGATGCAAGTGCTTCAACAAATTCCTTGTGATGTCTTTAAGAAGCTTCAGTATTGACATCACTTTATGGGAATGAGAGCAGCAATTAGTGAATTGATCTCCCACTGAGGACAAATGATTTGAGCTTGATCCTTATTGATGGCTTCTGGGTCCATTCAACCTAACATGTTTTTTAAGAAATAGAATATGTGTCAGTAACTAAGAAGAAAATATGGACATAAGCTCCATATTGTCAATATGCCATGAGTTTTTTAAACAAAGTATTTGAAACCCCTGCACTTGATCACCCAATATATTGCGTGGCATCCACTGTGGCATTCCCAGAAATGAGAAAACAGACAAACTTACTAAAGCATGTGAGAATCTCTAACAATCCAGACCACTTCAGAATTTCAAAGAAGTAAAGGCACTGATGAAACAAGCCAGGAAAACTTAATGAGAGAACTACATGAAAAATATGAGTCAGAACATAACAGCTAATCAAGCTCAGCACATGAGAACACCAAAGTATTTAGAACAGGTCACTGTGGTCTTAGAGTATAACTACATAAAATAGGTCTCATTGATACTGGAATTGTTGATCATTCAGACTCCAGAGTATATACTACAGGACTGCATCACTCTTAAAACCTTAAGAACACAAACACTACCCACAGAAGCAACCCTGCCAGATAAACCTCAAATGCTCTGTCTTGTTTGTGACCCATGCTGGTCAAAATGTCTAAATGCATAACAAAAGCTGATCATTGAAGAAGAAAAAGCAGCTTTAGAATCACTAAAAGTGCCCATATCACTATTTTAAGAGGCGTGGATAAAACCTGTTGCCAGAAAAGATAGTTACCAACACCTGCATATCTCTTGTTGTTAACATTAGGTGACACATAAGTCACAGGAGATTGTAGACCATAAATCAGCTTTATAGTCACCTTTTCAAATATATAAATACATGGGAGATGCAGCAATACAAATCTGAATATGTCGTCATGAATGGCTATTACATTATGTCTCTAAGCTCACACCAAATCCCAAATTCTCAGATATTGGAAACAATCGTACATATTTATAACAGTCCTAAGTTAAAAAACAGAACAGAGAATTGAAGCCTTTGAAATGTGGGTATATAGAAGAATAGGTAGAATTGGATGGAAGGGAAAGAAAACAAACGATGAAGTCTTAAAACAACTAAAAATGAAAAGAGAACTACTAAGCACAATTCAAACAAGACAAATGCAATTTTTGGGCCATGTTAAAAGACACAACAGCCTACTAAAAGTAATCCTGGAGGGAAAAATACAAGGTAAAAGAAGCAGAGGCAGACCAAGACTAACATGGATGAGTAACATCAAAAGGTGGACTTATCAGCCTATGACAACCTGCACCATCAAAACAAGAGACAGAGCAGAATGGCGCTCCATGGTAGCCAACCTTCGTTGCGGAGACGGCACTCGATGATGATGATGATGAAGTTAAAAAAAAAACTCTTGAAATGCTCTTCTTTGTGATTGATTCCTCAGTCAATTTTCAGTCTGTCTTATTTATCTACCGACCACATTACCCCAAAAATCATGTGCTGAAGGTCTGTAAAATATAGGGTCACTAACACCATATTTCCCTATACGCCACTTGGCGTGACGGGGGGTACTTTACTTCTTTTTTTTTTTACTTATTTATCTCTTATTTTCCAACCATAGATGATTTTTAATATGTTATCTTACTACTTCATATATAAAAAAATATTTCATTTGTAATGCATGAATTGTATGTAATAGTTTTTCTTCACATTCTAAAGCTATATAGCTTCATTTTTTCTTCTCATTTCATTTCAGATTCTTGCCATTCTTCTATAAAAATACATTTTTAGGGTTTACATTTTTTTTTCATGTTGCCTTATTGAGTGCCTGTGGAAGCATGAATTTGCTGACCTTTGATTGATGAACAAGATCATCAACCAAAGTTAATCTTACAGTTATCTCCTCATGTAGCAATAGTTTGTGTTAAACAGACAGACTAGCAAGATGAGTATCACCATGACTATTAAAATGTTAGAAATGACAGATAAAGCCTAGCCTAGTGTGATATTTCATTTTTATGCATTACTCCTAAAAGTAAATCAACCATTTGTCTACAGAGGAGCTAGTAGGGGGGTGTGATAAGCACTCTTATACGAGTGGGGTATGGTGACAGCTTTACAAGGAAGGAACACAACACAATACTGATGTTTCAGCCTGTGGCCTTCTTCAGAATACAGGGACAACAACAACAAACGGTGAAGCACAATTATCTATAACTACATGTTAGGTGATCAAATAGAGGGAAAGGTGGACAGAGAGAGGAAAGTAAGATGTTGAAATAAGAAAGGAGGCTACATGAGGGGAGGTAGGATGAGCGTCGAGATATATAGAATAGAAAGATTAGAAAATCTCGAGACTAACCCCTCCTTCACATTTCTCTACAGATATCTCCATGCCACTTAGAGCAGGTAGATCAGCACAGTCTAACCACTCCAGCACCTATCAAGACCAGTCTTCCCCATTTTTGCCAGGCTATCTTCTTGATGACAGGCACTCTCTTCATTATCCTGTGGTCAGTAGACTGAAAGCACTAACATTTATATTTATTTCCATTTACAATCAGGTTGTACATGCTGTGTAAAATTGTCTTATTGTTGTAGTAGTTGTAGTTAGCCGAAGGCCCTGGTA
This sequence comes from Megaustenia siamemsis, assembly GCA_032433765.1. Taxonomy (NCBI): domain Eukaryota; kingdom Metazoa; phylum Mollusca; class Gastropoda; order Stylommatophora; family Ariophantidae; genus Megaustenia; species Megaustenia siamemsis. The sequence goes on along the minus strand of JAVIAB010000024.1, from coordinate 70,522,851 downwards.
TCACTGCAAACTAATTAAAATCCATAATTGCTCAACCGCCCGTGCCAGTGGAATCATCCCAATTAACATCTTATCAAATATGCAAACAAAAGGCAGCTGCAGTCCCCATCATAGCAAACACAACACACCGCAAAAGATATAAGGTCAAGCGGCACCGAAAGTGAACGCAGCTGAACTGTTCTATGTCATATGATATCATCATTCAATGTACACAATTGGAATATCAAAACATGATCCAGATGAAATACACAGCTCACAGTGTGCACAGAGCACTAAACTCAGTAGCTCCGGCAGCAAACTGCACTTGAAATATGGCAAAACTGCAAAAAGGAACACTTTTCAAACAGAGCCTCAATATTTCCCGTCGCATATCCACCACATTGGCCGGAAGTTGAATTTAATTTTGTCTTATTGTTTTATTTGGATATTTCATCTTGTATTGCTTGTACTAAGATTACCGTCACTACACATCGGACAAATCCATAAGTTCTCTGATATCCTTGAGAAAATCCAAGGAGAATCCTGGCTCAGGTGCACACATTCTGTAGCATGGCCTGGAATCCGATGTGTGGGTAGGTTTTTGCTGAAAAGTTTCCCAGGCAAGAGCCAGATTTATGGCATACTTTTAAAAAAAATTTTAACTGCTAAGGCTTCTTAAACATTCGCAAGTGCACACGTGACCTCCTACTTATTGCCATTATCCAAGAGGGCTAGACATTGGACCCAGAGATAGGAAGAGAAGGGGAGAGGGGGAAATCATATTTTTTTTTAAATCACCACCACATGTGGTGGGCTTTGAACTCTGGTCTTTCCTGTTCAAAGGCTGATGTTATACCTCTAGACCACCAAAAACCTCTTCCCCCCCCCCCCCCCCCCCCCCAAAAAAAAAAAAAAAAAAACCCAACCCAACCCATTTCATTATAATTGTATGATTAACGATGTTAAGCTTAACACATAGTCTGTATTGTCCCTGGCAGCCTTGTGGACAAGGGTCCCTCACCATATAAGCAGATAATTCTGACTTTGGAGGCACTAAAATTTTTTCTGCCGATGAGTAATTGATATTTTAAGCTGGCCCTCGCTGCTGAGACCAGGGGTGGTTATCGCAGAGAGAAATCACAAATAAAAGTCCCAATTGGTGCAGCTAGGATTTGAACTCACAATTTCTCTGTCTTGAGACTGGCATCTGGCCTTGAGACCAAGCAATCTCCCTCAAGATTGAGTGTCCTGCCCATGACTATATGACAAAGGAACAGTAAAATATAAAATATATTTAGATAAACAAATTATTAGAGAGGAGAAACAGATTTCTTGTGATAAAGAGATATGGCGGTACCGAGAGAAAAAAGGGAATATGCAAGTCTAGACAGTTTAGTAACGGAAAACAGAAAATCGGAAATAGACAGTTGACTGAGGCCTAGGTCTGCGGATTCTATAAGGCCTAAAATGAGAACCTGTGGACAATGCTGATGACAATAACTGACGTAACGAAGAACAAGGGGAGAGCCGTAGTGGCACAGTAGACAACGCAGAAGAGGATGCACCATATAGAAATACGAGGAGTCGAAGTAGAAGAAGGCAAGAACGAAGAGTACAAAGGGATAGAGAAATGTTGTCAGAAGAAGAAGATATGCCAATACTGGCCATGGCTATGTCAAGAGGAAACAATAAAAGATAGAATGCTCATAGATAAACAGATTATAGCGTCCTATTCATGACTATAATACAAGGGAACAGGAAAAAAATAGATAGGATGTTTGTAGCTAAAGATAGAATGTTTGTAGTTAAAGATAGAATGTTTGTAGCTAGATAAAGAGATTATAACATTCTGCCCACAATTATATTACAAAGGGACAGTAAAAGATAGAATATCTGTAGCTAGATAAAGAGATCATAACATTCTGCTCACAATTATATTACAAGGGAACAGTAAAAGACAGAATGTTTGTAGCTAGATAAAGAGATCATAACATTCTGCCCACAATTATATTACAAGGGGACAGTAAAAGATAGAATGTTTGTAGCTAAATAAACAGATTATAACATTCTGCTCACATTTATATTACAAAAAAAAAAAAATAATAATAAAAAAATAAAAAAAAGGAAAAGTAACTCTGTCTTGCCAAGAGGCGTATAGGGAAATATGGTGTTAGTGACCTTATATTTTACAGACCTTCAGCACATGATTTTTGGGGTAATGTGGTTGGTATTACGCCCGTGCTGCTTTACTTTCCCAGAAAAAAATCCGGTATCCATTTAAGGCTGGGTGAACCCGGAAACCGTCAGTTGGGATCAAAGCCTACCCCTTGTCCTTTGTAGTCCAGTTCACTAACCACTGAGCTGTCACGGCTATTTTTATTACAAGGGAACAGTAAAAGATAGAATGTTTGTAGCTAGATAAACAGATTATAAAATTCTGCCTACAACTATATTACAAGGAAATAGTAAAAAATAGATTGCATTGTGAACATAATACTGTAAAATGTTTATACAATCCCTCACAATTTATTCCATTTGTGGAGTTTCTTGTTCTTTATATTTTTGAAATATCTCACATATGTATGCGTTTTATATATGCATGCACGTGTATGTACCATAGTTACTGGTTAACAAAACAGGGAAGCATTATTTTTAATTATGTCATTGTTATGCTGGTTTGGTGATAAGAGTGAACATAAATACAATTCAATCCAGTCTGACACTTTCTGGTCCAGTTGAAAAATGGATGGGTACACCCATTGCTCACTGTGGTGGGGAAGGTGATAATATCTAAACTTTGAGTGAGGTATAACATTGACCTGCACCCCACTTACCTCTAAACTTTGTTGCCTGATGTGGTTAAGTTTAATATTTCACTCCCCTTTATAGCCCCTTTCATCTTGTCAAATGGTTTAGTGGAGGCTATTGTGCATTTTTTTTAAATTTCAGGTATGTTTTTGTTGAACAGCTTCTCTTGTGGCTGATTCTACCAATGTTTGACAAACATACTTGGTCACAGAATGAACAAGTCAGACCCATTGATCCACAGGGCTTTTAATCTTTTTTCATGAATCTTTTCTCTTCCATGTTTTGCCATAGTACAGCCTCAAATGATATACCATTTTTTATACAGGCTGTCCATGATGTGCAATCTCTTGCCAGATGTTCCCAGTCATTTTTACAGGTGGAGAAGTCATTCAGAGTTGATTTACAAATATCTCTATATCATAGTTTAGGTGTGCCGATTTGTATTTTTTCCATGTATTTGTTCACCATATAGTATTTTGTTAGGAGTAAGGTTTTCTTCCATTCGCTGGATGTGCCCCAGCCAACTTAACCTTCTGCTTCTAAGCATCGACATGACTGTTAGGGTCTTAGCACGTTGCTGGACAATTAAGTCAGATCCACATAACAGTGTGTTAAGCACATAGGTCTTATATAATAAGAGTTTTGTCTTTAGTGTAATTTTGTGTTGTTTCCTTTCTGTGAGTTTACCAAAAATTGTAGCTGCCTTACCAATTTTTACCAGTTGTAGCTGCCTCTTTATTTCTTCATCAAGAGAAATGGTTGATGGGATTGTTGATCCAAGATATGTGAATTTTTTAACTGACTCAAGTGGACAATCTTTCAAAGTGATTAATACAGGTATGATGTCTCCTTGAATTAGAAGTACTGTTTTCTAAACACTAGTAGACAGTAAGATAATCAATAACCTGAGATATGCTGAGCTATATTGGGGCATGTTAAAAGACACAACAGCCTAATAAAAGTAATATTGAAAGGGAAAATACAAGGTGAAAGAGGCAGAGGCAGACCAAGACTAACATGGACGAGTAACATCAAAAGATGGACAAGTCAACCTATGACAATCTGCACCATCAAAGCAAGAGACAGAGTGGAATGACGCTCCATGGTAGCCAACCTTTGATGCGAAGACGGCACTCAATAATGATGATGAGTAGACAGTGGAAAAAAGTTGTAAGAATTTGTCAAGGTTGTTTGTCAGTGATTGTAGGGTGGCTTCAGTATGAGCGACTAGGGCTGCACTGTCAACAAATAAAAGTTCTGTAAGTAGGGCAAAAGTAGTTCTTTTGTTTTTGCTCTCAATTGTGCTAAATTGAACAGTGAGCCATCTGATCTCGTATGAATATAAATGTTGCCTGAGCTATTTTCAAAAGCGTAATTTAGAAGGACAGCCAAAAAGATGCCAAAATGGGTGGGGGCGAGGACACATCCCTGTTTCACACCGTTGTTGACTTTAAAACTCTCTGATGAACTCCCATCAAAGTGAATTTTAGCATTCATGTCTTCATGAAAGGATATAATCAGCTTAAGTAATTTAGGTGGGCAGCCAATGCTTTCCAACACCCTGTAGAACCCAGCTCTATTTACTGAGTTGAAGGTCTTTGTGAGATCCAGAAAGATAATAAAGGGCAGCATATTTTGTTCTCAGCATTTTTTTTGTGGTTGTCTAAGCGTGAAAATCATGTCTATAGCTGGTCTCCCGGCTCTGAAGCCACATTGAGACTCAGGAAGAAGTATATGTTCTGCAAGTCTATGCAGGCATTTTAGGACTACTCTTACAAAAGCCTGGCCAGCTGTGCTAAAGAGAAAGATGCCTCTGTAGTTATTGCAATCACCCCTGTCTACTTTGTTTTTGTAAAGTGTTATGATCTTAGCATTTCTCATACCATGGAGTATTTCTCCATGTCTTCAGCATTTGATTAAGAGTTTGTATAGATGTGGATGAAGTATGTTTAAGTTTTCCTTTAGTATCTCTGTGGGAATGTTGTCGTTTCCTGTAGCTTTGCCACTTGAGAGGGCATTTATAGCATCAGCGTCCAGTTCAGTCATTGTAGGATATTTAGGTATTGACTGGACTAGAAGTGTGCTTGCTGGTCTGTCTTCATGGTATAAGTTTGAGTAATGTTCTAGAAGTGTGCTTGCTGGTCTGTCTTCATGGTATAAGTTTGAGTAATGTTCTAGAAGTGTGCTTGCTGGTCTGTCTTCATGGTATAAGTTTGAGTAATATTCTAGAAGTGTGTTTGCTGGTCTGTCTTCATGGTATAAGTTTGAGTAATGTTCTAGAAGTGTGCTTGCTGGTCTGTCTTCATGGTATAAGTTTGAGTAATGTTCTAGAAGTGTGCTTGCTGGTCTGTCTTCATGGTATAAGTTTGAGTAATGTTCTAGAAGTGTGCTTGCTGGTCTGTCTTCATGGTATAAGTTTGAGTAATGTTCTAGAAGTGTGCTTGCTGGTCTGTCTTCATGGTATAAGTTTGAGTAATATTCTAGAAGTGTGTTTGCTGGTCTGTCTTCATGGTATAAGTTTGAGTAATATTCTAGAAGTGTGCTTGCTGGTCTGTCTTCATGGTATAAGTTTGAGTAATGTTCTAGAAGTGTGCTTGCTGGTCTGTCTTCATGGTATAAGTTTGAGTAATATTCTAGAAGTGTGCTTGCTGGTCTGTCTTCATGGTATAAGTTTGAGTAATGTTCTAGAAGTGTGCTTGCTGGTCTGTCTTCATGGTATAAGTTTGAGTAATATTCTAGAAGTGTGTTTTCTGGTCTGTCTTCATGGTATAAGTTTGAGTAATGTTCTAGAAGTGTGTTTGCTGGTCTGTCTTCATGGTATAAGTTTGAGTAATGTTCTACCCATCTTTCCAGTTGTTGTCCCTTGTCAATAATAGTTTCTCCAAACTTGGATTTTAGGGGGCTAATTTGGTTAGATTTGGTCCAAGGACCTTTTTTATATTGTCATGCATGGTTTTGAGTCACCCCTGTCTGAAGCTTTCTGGATTTCTGAGCATAAATTGTTCCAACATTCATTTGAGCATCTTCTTGCTTTGCATTGCATAGTGGCTTGTGCATGTTAAGCTGGTCCTTGATGCTTTGGTTAGAATTGTTTTTGACGTTCAGTAGTACCTTTTTCTTATTAACTATTAGTGGGTCTAGTCTTGTTGAATTTGCTTTGACCCAGTCGTTCTTTCATAACTTTTTTTGGCTGTAAATAGATAGAGTGCAATTATAGATATGTGCTTTCAGCGAGTTCCAGTTGTCATCCATATTTATGAATCTTCTGCTTCTTCTACAAGTTCTTCAAACGAAGAACTAAAAATGTCATTTTTTTTATGACTCCCATTTGGTAATTATATTTAACAGTGTCTTTTGTCCATATCTATATAAACAGAAAAGATATTGAAATTTAGAATCTCTTAAAACATGCCATTCATTTCGGCAGTTGGCAAATGGAATACATACTGTCTATGAAAGATAAAACATATGATATTTAGTATATCTCTGATCTATTAGATCTTCATTTGTGCTTTGTGTAAATTCACAGATCAGATCATCGAAGATGAATTTTCAGCCTGAACAGAGAGGTATTAGTTTTTCTGGGTTAGCATCTGAAACTCCATCGGGACAGGACTTAATGAGGTTAGTAGCTTAGGCCAACTTTACATTTCAGAAAATGAAAAATGTCTTGTGCAACAAGTTTATGTCAATAGGAGTGAAAAAGAGATTTCATCGGTGCTATAAAGAGCCAATTCTGATCTATGGAAGAGAATCATGGGCAGTAGACAAACAAATGAAAAGACAATTAGAGGCCACAGAGATGGGCATTTTCTCAGAAGAATATAGAGTTATTTGGACAGCTAAAAAGACCAACAAGGAAATTCTCAAAGAGGCAGACACAAAAAGGGGGCTTCTAAGAAACATCAGAGAGAAACAATCTACATTTTGCGGGCACATCATGAGAAGAGGAAAATTTGAATATATAGTTACAATTGACAAAATATAGGAAAAGAGATATCGCAGACAACAAAGAGAGAAGACACTGGATAGCTTGGTGTCATGGTACAGAAAATAATCAACAACAAAATTGATATAATATACTGTGGATAGAGAATTGTGGAAGGACATAATCGCCTGCGACCAACTGGTAAGGCACATGATGATGATGAGGTCTGAGAAGACGCAAGTTTATGGATGTGTTCACCCACAATATTTTGAGTTCATTTTATTTTTATAAATTGTTCTGTGTGACTAATACAGCTACTTTTTTCTTCCCCCCACCCCCTTTTTTTTTGTGCCAGAATCTATCTATCTATTGACCTTTCAAGCCATAGCCAGCCCATAGGGCGTAGACCAAGATACTCCTTCTCTTATCTGAATTTTTGTTCTAGCAGTTTTCAATTCTTTTAAAGATATTTTATCAAATCTCGCCATTTGTCTCTGTTTTGTGCAAGCAGCTCTATCTCATTGAGGAAGCCAATTCCTGCTGCTTTTGCCTCTCTCATCAATGTTCTTCTCAGTGTCTATTTGGGTCTTCCTCTTTTTCTCTTACCTGTTGTTTCCCACATGAGGGTTTGCTTTGCTATTCGGTTATTATCTCTTCTCATCACATGTCCAACATATGACCATCATCTTTTCTCTATTACTGAAGATATTAGTGGTTGATTGGCGATCTCTCTAATTTCCTCGTTTGTTTTGAATTCGTTCCACGCTATACGAAGTATTTTCCTTAGACATTTATTTTCGAATGCGTTTAACTTTGTTTCTATGTCTCTTGTTGTTTTCCAGCTTTCACATGCATACGTAAGGGTTGATAGTACATTTGATTTGAATAGCCTAAGTTTTGTGTTTGTGCTGATGAGTTTTGATTTCCACAACTTTTCAAGGCTTCTGAAAGACATTGCTGCTTTAGCTATTCTGATTCTAATTTCTTTGCTTGTATCCCCTTCTCGATCAATGTGACTCCCAAGATAGATAAAGTGATCGACCTCTTCCACTGGTTTATTTTCCATGTATATTTAAGTTAATTTAATTAGAGAAAAATAATTCCTCCATTTTGGATGCAACCGGAAATTTGCCAGAATGGGTTTTGGTAAATTTTATGGACTTTAACAGTCCCAACATACAGGTTTTATAATTATTTAAAGAGTATAATTGCTGCCACAGTTTTCATTCTTAGGATGTGGTTATTTACAAGAATAATACACATGTGGGTACATGAAACAAATGCCTAAGGAAAATACTTGGTAGACCACAGAAGGAATTCAGGACTAGTGCTGAAATAAGAGAATTGACAAAGCATTCAAAAAGATCAACTATAATCAGGAGAAGATGGTGGTTGTATGTTGGCCATGTGATGTAAAGGGGCAACAAAAGAATCTCAAAGCTGGACTTCAAATGGGAACCATAGGGTAAAAGAAAAAAACATTAAATCGAGAGGCAACAACAGCAGGCATCAGCTCACTCACTGAGATAGAGCAGCTCGTCTGGAATAGAGCAGTGTAGTGAAACACAATGCAGGTACTGTACAAGGCCTGCCAGGTGATAGATCATCGGACACAAGAGTCTAGAATTTCTGCCCTATGTTCCGTCTTTGGCTCAAAAGACAGTAGATAGTTATTAGGTATAAGTGCCCAGTAACAGGTTGATGACGTATCTAGAAGTTAAGTTTGATCGAAGTATATGTTTTCAGGACCACGTCGACCATGTGATAACAAAAGCCCACAAAAAATTAGCTGCCTTGAAGGTCATGGCAGCAGCCAACATCAAGTAGAGGCTACTTACCCTTCTGTTAATGGGTAGAGTCATTGCAGAAGTCAAGAATAGGTAGAGTCACCTTTGTCTGTCTCTATACATGCAGGAGTATGGGGAAATGAAAGAGCAGACAGGTTGGCTGGCTGTGATGTCATTGTAGAAGGTCAACCAATGGATCGGGCGGACGTTATTAATGCCCTCCGAGATTTGGGAAGGGCACAGAACTTCGACAACCATGAGTCTACATCACTCCTTTGGATGAAAGAGATGGAGTTAAGATGGGCACAGCCGGAAACGAGAAACTTAGTGGGCATATAAGAAGAATTATAAACCAACACAGAACTGGAATCATCAGTCGCTGGACACTGTGGGACTTGCTGAGAAGAGGATCTGAGCACCTATGGACATGTTCAGAATGCAATGATGATGACCCACAAATAACTCAATAGGTATACCACAGCTTCAGAAGCCTCATATTTTATGATTTTCTCATTTTATGGATGAAGTGATCAAGTTTCTGACAACATTTTTATAAAAATATGCACCAGCAACTACTCGTTTAAAATATTTTATGTTGATCGAAGCTCTGAGGTTTTTGTAAACTCTGATTTTAACCTTTCATGAAGAAAACATTTGAAATGATTCTAACAATCATCCTCCCCACAACTCGCAATCTCAACAGTTGTTTTTCATTTCTGTCTTTGACCTTCTGCCAAGCTATTTTCTGAAGCTGTCTGTTATCTTTTCACTTTGATTCCTTCTATCTCTTTGTCCTTCAATTTTCCCACTTGTCACATTATATTCCAGCTATTCCTTTCTCATTACATAGTCAAAAAATGGTGACTGTTTATTCTTAATATTGGAAATTAGCTCACTTTTTGCCTTGGCCTCTTTCAGAACCAGAACGTTTTGATAACTCTCCTTAGCTGTAAATGGTATTTTCAACATTCTTCTGTAAAAACCACAATTCTACAACCTCCAGTGGTTTTCTTATCTGTTGTCCTAATTCAAACAATATCTATTCTTTTCTTAAATATTGCAATGGGAAAATATAAACAGAAAGCATGATAAGGTAATAAACAAACAATTTGTTATTTTTCTGTTTACCTTCTTGTTTATTCTAGTCAAGAACAGAAGCTGACTGATTTGTTCTATTATTTTCTGTAGTAAAGTTAATGTTTCAAAAGTGTTGAATTGAGAAATAAATAAAAAAATGTTTGCTGATATAATTATAATAATTGTTTTTATTTAATCGCTAAGAGTTAAGAGTAAATTAAATTTACAGTAAATAATGAAGATAATGGTGATGAAAAATAAAAATAAAGGCCATTCAGAAAGATAGAAGTCATTATTACCTATTATCAGCAACCGACTCACCCCAAAACATGCCGAGTTACCTCATGAAAGGTCATCATCATCATCAGGGAGCCTGCTCAGAGGATGACCTCTACATTAACAATTTTTTTTTAAAATTACATTTAGGAAAGAATGGACAAGCAGAAAAGGTGGAGGACCTCCAGTGAAAGGCTTGTACTCCAAAAGCACTCCACTTGATAGCTTACATGTGAGTCTGTCTGTTGCTGTGAATTTTGTCTGCCTCAAGTGTGTACGCTTGTTTGATCTTTATATTTTTACTAAGCTAAATGTTGAGACAACTTTTTTCAGCTGTTATTATTTATTACTGAAAGTTATCACTGAAATGGTACATGAATGTATATTTCTCTGTTATTTTGTAAATCATAGTGTCAATGGAAAATGAATGAAATATTCAGGACAATGCTCTGCATTTCATACATGGTAGTAGTTTGTGTTGGTTTTTATATTTTGCTAATCCAACTTTTGGGATGTGTCCCTTTTCCCTTTGGTTATAGTTGCATCTATTTGCTTGAGCTTGCTGTTGAATGCTGTCTGTTATATATAATTTGCTGTAGTTACAGCTTAGACTTTTTTCTACTTTTATAATTTCGTGTTATATATAAAATACATACATGCATGCACATGCACACATACACAGAGAGAGAGCGAGAGAGAGAGAGAGATGTGTGTTTCTTTGTTTATAAGCAATTGTTCTTTGTGTGCCTATGGTACTGTGACAGGAATATATTTTTCCTTCTCATTTTTCAAATTTAGACTAGCAGTCTAGGATACAGTCGAACCCACTCCTTACCGTCACCAATGAGAAAGACTTTATCTTCCTCTTCTGCACCACCAACTACAGGTTATAGTATTTTTGTAATGTTTTAAAAAGTACAGGAATAATTTAATCCAAGACCGTAAGTGCTGATTTCAGGTATGGATTGGCCAGTTATATCCTGTAACATGTTGAGAAGTTGACCAATGAAGGTTGAGCTGTGATGGGTCAGGGGTCCAAAGTAAATAACATGTTAACATCTGATGCGCTGGATCAATCGATATCACAATCCTGCTTTAGACTTTGATACATTTTGCAAAAAATTCTGTTAATAGCAAAGAGAATAATAAAATATAAAACCTAAGGTGCAACAATATGCTTTGAAATTGGGTGCCTTAATTTGTTTGGCTTAAATCCCTGGTCACAGCCTGAGAAAGTAGTCAATGGCCTTATATTTAAGCCTTGTGGTGTCTTATAAGGCATCAACAAAGTTTGTCCACTTTATGCCATCTTTTGTAAGATGCCCCCGGTCTGGTCCATACTATTCTTCTCGGTTTCCATCATCTTTGCCATTTTTGTCATCTCTGCAGCATCTATTGTATGACAGTTTTTGTGACTCTAGATCTCTTTAGATCACTTGAACTATCCATCTTTATCACCTTGTGCATCTCCTCTTTATTGCACTGTTTGAGTAATTCTTAGTTGTTGATTTTGCTGGTCATAATACATTCTGAGAATTAAATGTCTGCAACAGCATAAAATATTTGATTTAAAAACCACATGGTATAGGCTACTAGCAATCACATTAAGAACTTGATTATTTTAGAGGCAAAAAAATTAGCAAAGAAAAAAAGAAGTCAGCGTTATTAGTGTCAAATATTTTTGTGATGTTGAGTTATCGTGCTTGCATCTCACACAGAAGTGGCTGATTAATGTCTTTGATGAGTTTTTCAAGTAATATTCAAAGCTGCATGTGAGCAGTAAACAGCATCTACTGATTGGCAGCTAGTAATAGTAATATCATTGTGGAAAATAAACACTAGAGAGAATGCCTTATGATCCCATACCATGCAAGGCAATTACATGAAGAAGAACAGAAAGCAGAGTCTAAGACAGACCATGAGTAAGATAGGACAGCATCAAGGGAACAACTAATTTGCGTGATATAAAATAATGTTTGAGGATGCCTGAAAAGTAGAACATTGTTATCCCCACTGACATTTGTATAAGAGGAAGTGAACAAGAAGAAGAGATCCTTGATGTGAGAATGGGTAAGATCTAGTGGGTAAGATAGTTCTATCAAAGAAATTGAGCAATAATGAAAACCAACCCTAATTATGAAGATTTTCTTGTGCCATACCAGTTGGTATAAGCGATTTTGTCCTTCCGCAATTTTCAATCCACAGTGCCTCGTGTCACTTCTGTTGTTGACTAGTTTCCATTCCATGACACCAAGCTAATATCTTCTCTCTTTGTTGTCTGCGATCTCTCTTTCTCTGTATTTTGCCAATTGTAACCAAGTATTCCAACTTTCCTCTTCTCATGATGTACCTGAAAAATGTTGATTGTTTCTTTCTGATATTTTAGGAGCTGCCTTTTTGTATTGGTTTCTCTAAGAATTTCCTCGTTGATCTTCTTAAGTGTCCAGTGAACTTTCAACATTCTTCTGAGAAATTGCACTTCTGTGGTTTTTAAATGTCTTTTTATTTAATTTTGAAGACGGCTATGTAAAATAACCCTTGAAAAATGAAGAAATAAACACAGAATGTGGACTGCTGCTATTTTGGCAAAATCTAAAAACTAAGCTCTTTTCTTCTACCATTGATATGATGTTAATCAACTGCAATCACTTACCCCAGTAACCTGGGACCCTAACAGTGTGGATACTTTCCCCATGTAAAATTATGATGGTCATTTATACAAGAATAACAAGATTTCAACTCTTGTGCAAGTTAAGATATCTACTCTATTTTGGTAATATATCAGAGCTGTGAAAGTGATGAAAGAGCAGCATAAAGATTAAAGCTTCCATATGTGGAAGCTGAAGCAAAACTGGTGAAACTACTGAGCATCATATTTGTGAACATTTGGTGATAGTAAGAAGATTTTTTTTTTGCAAGGATAAAAAAACAAAAAAACAGCTCGCAAACATTTTCAGATACCATAATATGACATTGAGTCAAAGGGCAGGGTCATTAGGCTGCAGTATCAGTATTCAACCAGCCATTAGTTGGGGATAGGAAACAACATTTATGTGTTGTCATAGAAACAAGTATAAAAGGTAAAGGTAAAGTACGAGACTTGAACCGGCATCTTAGCACGCGAGTTTCTACCCATATGTGCTCGGCCGCCTATCCAGAAATGTTCGGAGATTTCTAGATAGCGCCGCTTCAAGCATCGAAACTCATGATGCGAGACGACATTCCTCACCTTCCCAGGGAAATACCCTGGTACCCATTTCTGCCAACGGCTGGGTCGACCGTGGGGGTATTTTATTTTCCAACCCTGAGTACAATTCACACTGCTCCCAGCGGTAATCGAACACGGGTTGTCCGCGGTAGTCCTGTCGGGTGGTTTTTCCAACTAGACTACCGAAGCCTCCAGAAACAAGTATGTTCAACATCATGATCATCATCAAGTACCTTGCCTGCTGGCACAGGTGATCATGTCTCTCCACAGTTTTCAGTCTCGACAGTTATTTATCATTTCTGTTGTTGACTTTCTGCCAAGTCATTCTCTTAAGCTGTCCAGTATCTCTTCTCATTGCTTCTCTCTATCTTTTCATCCCTCAATTCTCCCAGTTGTTACAATATATTACAGCTGTTCCCTTCTCATTATATGGCCAAAGACTGAAGATTGTTTCTTTCTAATTTTGAATATTAGCTCTCTTTTTGCTTTGCCCTCTTTCAGAGCATTTTTATTATTCTTCTTAGCTGTCCATAGTATTCTCAACATTCTTCTGTAAAACCACATTTCTACAGCCTCCAATGTTTTTCTTGTTTGTTGTCCTATTGTCCGTGATTCATATCCATATGTTAACACTGGCTCTACATAATATTTAAGAACTCTTAACAGTAAGTTATAATATATAGAAACAAGTATGTTAACAACGAAATAAGAATACAGAGCCAAGATCATACATTTCTACCAACTTATATTTTGTTCAAATTTAATAGCCTCATTGTAAACTGATAATGAAACATAATGGTATAACACAGTGTGATTTTATTGTAGATCACCTCTGGAGTTTTACATTAAAAAAAAAATATTGTGGCTGTGAAGCAGTTGTTATTCCATACCTTTTTTCTGTCTCAATTCTCATTGCCATTTCATGTTGTGTCTTTATTATTGAAATAAAGCAACATTGATTGTCAGGTCTTTTTCATATTCTGGGAGGATCTCAAGGAAACTTAAACCTTCATGTGATGAACCATAAAGAAACATTACCAGACTCACAAGCTCAGAGTGTCCCTGTCTGTAGTCCAGGGTAAGTTGGTTCTGGTTTAAATGTAATCCTAGTGACCATAGCTCACTTTTGAAAACATGAACCAAAGCTCACATTTGAAAACAAGAACCAAAACTCACTTTTGAAAACAAGAACCAAAGCTCACTTTTGAAAACAAGAACATAATCTCACTTTTATAAATGAGAACCAAAGCTCACATTTGAAAACAAAAACCTAATCTCACTTTAAAAAACAAGAACCAAAGTTCACTTTTGAAAACAAGAACCAAAGCTCACTTTTGAAAACAAGAACCAAAGCTCACTTTTGAAAACAAGAACCAAAGCTCACTTTTGAAAACAAGAACCAAAGCTCACTTTTGAAAATAAGAACCAAAGCTCACTTTTGAAAATAAGAACCGAAGCTCACTTTTGAAAACAAGTACCAAAGCTCACTTTTAAAAACAAGAACCTAATCTCACTTTTAAATACAAGAACCAAAACTCATTTTTGAAAATAAGAACCAAAGGAAACTTTTAAAAACAACCAAAGATCATTTTTTAAAACAAAAACCAAAGCTCATTTAAAAAAATAAAAACCAAAGCTCACTTTTGAAAATTCTTCTGCTAGAAATATCTACAGTTACATCAAAATAATACTCAGAATGGGAATTACAATAATGAAAGAATGATGTGTTGACTTCATTGGTATCAGTGGTTGCGGGGATGGGAGTTTCCAAAACAAGGTAGGGAAGAGATAGAGTGGAGGAACTGCCTGCATGACTGTTGGAGGATGTGACTGCAATTGAGATGAGCCTTTCAATCTCTTGCTGCAGAAATGTAAAATTCCACTATGCTTACCCTTCATTGTCTGCTAAGGGAATTGAGCCTCTTGGAGTGCAGTGAAACTGGTTTTTTTAAATTGTAATTCATCACTTCACAGAAGAAAGTGGGTGGTCGAACTGATAACTTGTCGGACTCTAACCCAGTAGGGTCAAAAGTTTTTTTTTCTATAACTGAGGTGAAGTAAAAACTCAGACCCGAACGCCTCGTAGTGACTGCACTCGACAAGCAGCTTTTATTCACTAGTCCTACAACAACCCTAGGTAGACCACAGTAATGGAAAAATGGCATAAAGATAGTTTTTTTTTTTTTTCTGGTAGAAGTTAGTATTTAATTAATGTTAGTTTTATTATTATTTTTAAATTATTATTTTTAAATTATTATTTTTAAATTATTATTTTAGTTAATAAGAGGCAAATAATCGCAGGGCTGCTGTAAGGCTTTAACTCTTTCCTTACGGAAGCTTTTTATTGGCGCAACGGAAGAGATTTCAGAGACCAAATTTGTCATGGTTTTAAGAATCAATGTACATATTTATATTTACCTGACATATAACTTATTATGTATGAGTTTTTAGATAATTAAACAAGGTATTAGATTTCACCAATATCAAGATGATACAAGGCATGTAAAAAGAATATGGTTTGATGGCATTCACACTAATCAAATTGAGTGTGGTGCACTATGCGGTGAAACGTATGCTGCCGAAATCGGCATGGCACACAGTGTGGCGAAACGTACGCTGCCGAAATCAACATGGCGCACAGTGTGGTGAAACGTACGGAAAGAGTTAATTAATGCAGCTTTGAGAGGACAGTAAAAACACTGGTATTCATTTGATGACTCTTCATTGATCACTTCTGTGAGACATGTATGAAAAAATCAAGTTTGTGGCAGCACAATTTTACAAAAATATATTTGTAGAATACTTGGGATGAAGAGATAGAGGGAGGCTAAGAGAAAAGATACCAGACAGATTAAGATAATGGCAGAAGGTCAACAACAGAAATCTCTCTCTCTCTCTCTCTCTCTCTCTCTCTCTCTGCAATCAAGACTCAATCAGAGTAGGATTCCAGACTCTCACATGAAGACAGCTGTCTGTTTAAGTGAATTGATCGACCCCACAGACAGTACATCATAATTAGAGTCTGTTAGATCCACCCTGATTGAATACCTGTTAAAACGTTGCAGTGTGTTCTGCGCCAGTGGCCCAGTGCATCTGATTTCAACTAGCATTTTATTCAGGTTTGCTTTCCTTAGCCTTTGATTGTCCCCAATCTTCCTGCAAGGCAGCAGATTGTCTTTTCTGTAGGGGGATTCTGCCCTTAGATGGTCGGCCCTCCCAGGTTTACGAGCACCATCTGCCCGAGTCACTAGAGGTGACTAACACAGACATGCACACACAAAGATATGAGATGTGACTAACACTGACACACACCAAGATATGAGATATGACTAACACAGACATACACACACACACTAAGACATGAGATGTGACTAACACAGACACACTCTAAAATATGAGATATGACTAATACAGATACACACACTAAGATATGAGATATGATGAAACACAGTCATGCACACACAAAGATATGAGACATGACTAACATAAATATGCACTCACAAAGATAGGAGATGTGACTAACATAGACGTGCACACACAAAGATATGAGATGTGACTAAACACAAACACACAAAGATATGAGACATGACTAACATAGACAGACACACATTAAGATATGAGATGTGACTAGCATGGACATACAAACAAATATATGAGACATGACTAACATAGACATGCACACACAAAGGTATGAGATTTGACCAACATAGACATGCACACAAACATATGACACATGACTAACACAGATACACACTAAGATATGAGATTGACTAAACACAGACACACACAAAGATATGAGACATGATTAGCACAGACACACACCAAGATATGAGATACGACTAACATGACACACACCAAGATATGAGCCATGGCTAGCACACGCACACAAGCTAAGATATGAGCCATGGCTAGCACAGAAACACACTAAGATATTAGCCATGGTTAGCACTGAAACACATTAAGATATGAGTCATGGCTAGCATGAAATACACCAAGATATGAACCATGGCCAGCACAGATACACACCAAGATATGAGCCATGGCTAGCACACGCACACAAGCTAAGATATGAGCCATGGCTAGCACAGAAACACACTAAGATATTAGCCATGGTTAGCACTGAAACACATTAAGATATGAGTCATGGCTAGCATGGAAATACACCAAGATATGAACCATGGCCAGCACAGATACACACCAAGATATGAGCCATGGCCAGCACATACACCCACCAAAATATCAGCCATGGCTATCACAGACTTCCACTAAGATATGAGCTACGACTAGCATGGATATACACCGAGAATTGAACCATGGCTATCACAGACACCCACCAGGATAGAAACCATGGCTATCACATACACACACAAAGATATGAGCCATGGTTAGCACAGACAACCACCAAGATATAAGCCACGACTAACATATACACTTGGTAACGTCCATCAAAGTTTGCCTGAGGTTCTTGGTAAAGTTTCTACTGATGACCGCGAAGATCCAAAACTTGCAGTCATGGTGGGCGCGGCTGACGTGCTGGAAGATCAGTCAGATAAGACCTTCAGAGAATGTCAAATTCATGTCCCCTGAGTTTTGAGTCCGCATCAGATAGTACAGTCTGGCCATTTGGCTGGGTGCGTTCATGATGATGTAAGACAGAGACAGGACAAAGAGCATCCTATCCATACGAACCTGGGCGCCAGCTCGCACTGAGCTCCACCTAGGATCATTGATCGATTTCAGCTCGGAAACTTCCAGCATCGGCAGGCCACTGAGCTTCTTCCAACGGAACTTGTATGATGGACAGAACGATCATGAAGAGCATGACAGTTATGGCGATCAGCGGTAGAAGCAACGTCACTACCGAGTCATTGTAGGTTATGGACTTGGAATATGGGGAAACTGCAACAAGGAACACTTTTCATGCATAGCCTGCAATGGTTCCTGTCGCCTATCCACCGTATACCAGAAGTTCATGTCCTCCTGAAAAAGATGATCGTCATATTTCTTTAAAAATTTATTGCGCTTGATGATGTCAGGTCATTGTTGTTGACTCCAATTCCGAACATAAAAACACACAGTCGTCAGATTATCCCCGTCGCACATCAAACAGACCATAGATCAGCGTACGGCCGATCTAGGGATTTACGATGAGCCATTCAACAACAGAAATGATAAATAACTGTTGAGATTTAAAGTTGTGGAGAGACATAATCACATACGCCAGCAGGCGGCTGGTACTTGATGATAATGATGATGATGTTGTAGATAGAATGTTTGGTCTGATGATGTAGAGCTAAATTACCAAACTTTAGATGTCTTTCTCTTTGTTAGTCTATACTGCAGTGACATGGCTGCCAGTTAGTATGCAGAATACAAGATTCAGATATAGATTAAAACAGGTAGGCGTGACAACCTACAAGAATGAATTAGGTGTCAGTAACAGATTCAAATAGGTAGATGATATCATCATCGGGTGCCATCTCCGCAATGAAGGTTGGCTACCATGGACCACCAATCTGCTCTGTCTCTTGCTTTGATAGTGCAGGTTGTTATAGGCTGATTTGTCCATCTTTTGATTTTACTCGTCCATATTAGTCTTGGCCTGCCTCTGCCTCTTTTACCTTGTATTTTCCCCTCCAAGATTATTTTTAGTAGGCTGTTGTGTCTTTTAACATGGTCCAAAAATCACAATAATAAATAAATCTTTATCTTGTTTGAATTGTGTTTAGTAGTTCTCTTTTCATTTTTAGTTGTTTTAAGACTTCATCATTTGTTTTCTTTTCTTTTCATCCAATTCTACCTATTCTTCTATATATCCACATTTCAAAGGCTTCAATTCTCTGTTCTGTTTTCTCATCTAATGTCCAGACGATACACATTTTGTCTCTTTAATGTAAGAAATGTCATTCTTAAAATTAGTAGGCACCTTTTCATATGCCAAATGTGAGTTTTGGCTCTTGTTTTCAATAGTGAGTTTTGGTTCTTGTTTTAAAAAGTGAGCTTTGATTCTTGTTTTCAGTAGTGAGCTTTGTTTCTTGTTTTCAAAAGTGAGCTTTGATTCTTGTTTTCAGTAGTGAGCTTTGATTCTTGTTTTCAGTAGTGAGCTTTGTTTCTTGTTTTCAAAAGTGAGCTTTGGTTCTTGTTTTCAAAAGTGAGCTTTGATTCTTGTTTTCAGTAGTGAGCTTTGTTTCTTGTTTTCAAAAGTGAGCTTTGGTTCTTGTTTTCAGTAGTGAGCTTTGTTTCTTGTTTTCAAAAGTGAGCTTTGTTTCTTGCTTTCAAAAGTGAGCTTTGTTTCTTGTTTTCAAAAGTGAGTTTTGTTTCTTGTTTTGAATAGTGAGCTTTGGTTCGTTTTCAAAAGTGAGCTTTGATTTTTGTTTTCAAAAGTGAGCTTTGTTTCTTGTTTTCAATAGTGAGCTTTGGTTCGTTTTCAAAAGTGAGCTTTGATTCTTGTTTTCAGTAGTGAGCTTTGATTCTTGTTTTCAATAGTGAGCTTTGGTTCGTTTTCAAAAGTGAACTTTGATTCTTGTTTTCAGTAGTGAGCTTTGATTCTTGTTTTCAATAGTGAGCTTTGGTTCGTTTTCAAAAGTGAACTTTGATTCTTGTTTTCAGTAGTGAGCTTTGATTCTTATTTTCAATAGTGAGCTTTGGTTCTTGTTTTCAATAGTGAGTTTTGGTTCTTGTTTTCAAAAGTGAGCTTTGGTTCTTGTTTTCAAAAGTGAGCTTTGGTTCATTTTCAAAAGTGAGCCTTGGTTCTTGTTTAATAGTTTTCCAGGTGAAAGACTTGTAACTAGTTTGTGAAAATATTTTTTTTCCCTACTTCTAGTTATAAATCACATGTTTGTACACATGTGATACACAATTATCCGTTTTTTTAATCCTTCAGTAGGGAACAGGCAAATAATTGCAATGCTGCAGCAAAGCAGGTAAAGCTGTTTCTTATTCGTTTTACAATACATTATCCACTTTGTACTATTAACATTTCTATCTCTTCCTCATTTTTCCTATCTTTCTATTCTACACATTTTGACTCGCATCCTACCTCCCCTCATGTAGTCTCCTTTCTTATTTCAACATCCTACTTTCTTCTCTTCTTTTCTGTCCACCTCTCCATTCACCTGATCATCTAACATGTAGTTATAGATAATTGTGCTTCAGCGTTTTTTGTCATTGTCCCTGTTTTCTGAAGAAGGCCACAGACCGAAACGTCAGTATTGTGTTGTGTTCCTTCTTTGTAAAGCTGTCACCATACCTTGGAGTGTCTAACACTCCCCACCACTGGCTTTTTAATCTTTTGTTTGTCATGCTAATTATTTCTTAATACTGGTTGCTTATCTGTTTGTTTCCCTCTAGAGGTGTGGGTTCTGAAAATGCTCATGATGAAACTTGGGTCACAGTATTTGGGTAAGTCATATTAATTTACTCACACTCACCACCAGGTCACCTGTCCTTTGAAGAATGTTGCATTCATCACAGGCTGTCTGAAAGAATCTCTTTCTCTTGTCAGATCTCTTACTTCTTCTGTTGTCATGTTCAAGGTCTCTTTGATGTCTTGAAACTACCTTCTTCTTGGTCTGCCCCTGATGCATTATCCAGAAACCATTGCTTCCATTATTGTTCTTTCCAGCCCATTGTGTCCTTTGATGTAGTCATAGTATTTTAATTTCCTCTGTAGAATGGTGTTTATAAGTCAGTTCTTTTTAATATTTCTCTTTTAATATGTCTTCACTGCTCTTTTCCATTATTCAAGATATCTTATGGATTTTTCTGTTGCGTTTTGTTTGGAATGAATCGATTATATTTTTTTACTGTTTGCAAGATTGTCCATGATTCACATCCATATGTTGCTACCGGGAAGATACAAACCCTCAATTATTTTAATTTTACTGCCTTATTGATATTGGGGTATGATTAATTTACTATTCCATTAAATCCTAGGTTTTTCTTACATAATAAAAAATAAAAAGACAGACTTCTTGGCAATGAAAGATGGATCAACTGAATAGGTTGAAACAAAATAACACCATGAGTAAAGAGAAAGATTGAAGCTGCAGTGGTTGAGTTGCTAGTGCTCTCATTACTGACCATGACTGTCTGGGTTCAGTTTCTGCATCTTGCTAGTTTTTTTTTAACCAACATGGCTTGGGGATTCACACAGCTTCTGAAAATGGGCACCAGAGATTTTATTGTGGAAAAATAAGATAATCTGACATAATACATCTACACCACCCATAAAATGTGCTGTTGGTAATTGGAGAAATATGTCACTATCACTGTGTTGCCTGTAGGTCTGAAGTTGTGGTGGGGGGGGGGGGGGACCTTACTTGCTTTACTTATGAAGGAAAAAAAAACTGAAATATAATAAGAGTTTAAACGATTGCAGACTTGGCCAGCATAAATCCAGAGCACTCACACATATTACTAT